>JAPDDN010000051.1:47500-67673 GCA_027422405.1 Ptychobarbus kaznakovi | reverse complement strand
ATCACACAAAACATCACAAGGAGAGTTCGAGAGCGGAGCTGATAAGAGTCCAGCGCTCCATTAGTCGCTCTAATTAGTTTGGAATAGTTTGAGAGTTCAGCTTCACATTGGCCAAACGCCACTGTAGAGTAAACTGACAGAACCAAACACTGCACAGACATCAGTGTGAGTGAGTGAGTGAGAGTGTGTGTGTGTGTGTGTGTGTGTGTGTGTGGTGTGGGTGGGTGGGAGTGTGTGTGTCTGTGTCTGTGTGTGTGTGGTGTGGTGAGTGTGTGTGTGTGGTGTGTGTTTTGTGTTTAAGATTATGTATCTACATTGCATATAAAATGTCCATGCATTTTAGTTACACAGTCTTAACATAAACTAATACACTTTCCCCCGGTTTCCCAGACAAGGCTTAAGCCTATAGTCCCAGACTAAATGTAAGTCTGAGCGGTTTTTACTGAAAGAAACTTGTACTGATTGATCTTGAAATATCAAGGTCAAGGTTTCTTTATTTGTCACATAAATATTATACAAGGTATAATCAGAAGTGAAATGTAAAACTTCTGTAAAATGTAAAATATGCCAGTGCCCTTGTTTTGTCTCAAGATGCACACCAGTTATGTTTTTTCTAAGGCATGTCTATAAAATGACTTTAAAATCCTAGTTGAACTATGGCCTAGTCCTGGCTCAAGCTAAGCCCTGTCTGTGAAACCAGGCCTAAATGTGAGGCATATTTATCAATCATACATAAATTAAAAATATTTCAATCATTTCTATATGCATCTATTTGATTTTTATTTAAATAATCATTTTCAAAATACATTTATTGAAATGGCTTAGAATCAAGGTAATTATAGAAAATAACTAAAACCATAAAACAATTTTTGTTACTTGAAATAAAATGAACTTCAACTGAAATAATAATAATAATAATAATTATACCGTGCGACTCTCCATCCGTTTTTTGTTTTCATTTAAATGTTAAGTTTGAAATGTTGTTGTATGCATTTGTCATTTTATTTAATTTCTCCATTTCCATTTTTTGGATAAAAGCGTCTGACTAAATTACTAAAAGTAAAAAAGTAAAGTAAAAGAAATAAAACAAATATTTGAATTCTGCTAGCTCCAAGATACCATTTCTCATATTCATTGAAATTATATATATATATATATATATATTATATCATATATTTTATATATAATATAAAAATTATACTAAAATAACACTCAGAATCAGCATAAATTTGTTTATTGTGAACATTTATTCATTAAAAAGTATGAACATGGTAAACAATATTAAATACATTCAGTTAGTTCAAATGTATGAGATTGAAACTAATTCAGTTTATTGACAAAATATAGTATATATATATGTATATATATGGTTATTGTGAATTTGAATCACAGTCAGTTTATTAGTACTGTTACAGAAATCTGACCTGTTTCATGTATGTATGGCAAATATGCATCAGATTAAGTTAGTTCTATGTTTTGGGACACACAAATATTGAATAAAATGTGTCCATCATCTTGAATGGATTTTCTCATTGAGTTCATGTTGAGCAATGCATCTTTTCTCTGAAGGATACGCCAGAGGAAAATATCTAAGAAACAAGACATCCTGAGTGTGTCTGCGCTTCCTTGAAATGCTGCCCACGTAGTTTTTGGAGCACGTGTCCAAGTGCGGCCTTCAAAATTAGACTAATAGTTTACTTAAAACAAGAAAGTAGGGCACTTGAAAGCATCATTGTAACACGACGTGCATCACTGATATAATGAGGAAGGAGGAGGAAACTTTCAAGAGGGTCACCAGTGTTTACCTGGCCAGTTCAAGACCCGAGCGTGAACCCACTGAGTCCACAGAGGAAAATAACACACGCACACACACACCGCACGCACGCACGCGCACACGCGCACACACACACGCACACGCACGCACGCACGCACGCACAGACACAGACACACACAGTTATTTGAATTGTAATAATATTTCACATTTTTTACAGAATTTTGGATCAAATTAATGCAGCCTTGGTGAGCAGAAGAGACTTCTTTTTAACAACATTACAAAATCTTAATGACCCCAAACTTTTGAACGGTTATGAGTGTACATTAAATAAATGACTTAATATATATTTTTTATTTATAAGTTACTCATATTATTTTATCAGAATACTGAGCTATACTTTTGAATGGCCATCAATGGAGAACAATGCTTAGTTTTTTTTTTTTTGCTCTATATTGCAAGTATTTATCAAAATTGGACTTCTCTTCAGATCAGTAAAAGACTATTGGCCTTCCAGAACTGAATATGATGATAATCCTTCGGCTCTAATATATATCTATATTATTTGCTGAATTCCCAGCCCGACTCTGGTTGAGTGTTATCTGCTGCGATGCAGTGCTGACCTGCGCAGTGGTCACTGGACATCCATCATAGCTTATCGTTCTGAGTAAACAGCATGACTGCGACAGCAATACACAGACGTGCAGCCAAAGATCAGCCAAAGATCAGCCGGGCTTCGGCGCGATCTGAGGCCTTCGCTTACGGACTCATACCAGACCTGACCTACGTGTGACTGACTCTGTACTCAAGAGGAACGGCTTTCAAGCATCGCAGAAACACCTCAAACATTGAAGCCAAACACACTCACATCCAGACCAACAGATCTATGATTGAACGTGCTAACCACAACTCAACTAAATCAATAGAAATATCAGGACAACAAGTTTGTTTGCAACATTATTTCAACTTCTTGCAATTTTTGGGACTATTTCTATTTGCAATATAAGCTTTCAGCATAGACTGTTTTACAATCCTCTTCACTATTTAAAAGACGCGTATGCTTCATATTAGCATATTCAAATTAGTGATATCACTTAATGAATTTGATTTGATGGAATTTATTTGTTAAACTGTTTCTCAGGAGCTACATATACTTATTGGATACTTGTACTTTGATAATGACGAGTCTTTAAAACATATCTTTAAGTGCTGAGTCTGTTTCTCTTCAAAGAACCTTCAGCACTTTACAAACACCACCATTTAACAGTTGCTCATGTTTGGTACAAGCACCACTCAAAGAACCATTCAAAGAACCATTCAGTTAAAGAACATCTCTTTCTTACCGTTTTATCATCTGAAGAACCTTCAAAGAAGCTTTTGTGAAGCAGAAAATGCTTCTTTAATCATTTAGACAAAAGGGTTATTCTGTGGCGTCGTGAAGCAGCTTTATTATTAAGAGTGTAATGCTGACATGAAAAACTTAACTGCCAATAATTCAACATATTTACATTCATTTCCACTTAAAACATTTGAAAAACATGTTTTAAAGTTTGACCAATAATTCAACATATTTACATTCATTTCCACTTAAAACATTTCATTTTCTACTTTTATTTGACTTGATATTGTTTTTATTTCTCATGTTTTACTTGATATTGTTTTTATTTCTCCTTGTTTCATTATTACTGATTTTATTTTCTTGCAACTGCTTTCATATTCATGCAGGTAAACATTTATGTACAGTATTCGATTTAAAGTACTGTTGTGCTACTGTATATATATATTATATATAGTATCCAAAATAAAAGTTTGCTTACATAATATATGTGTCTGTACTGTGTATATTTACTATGTTTATATAAATACACACATATGCATGTATATTTAAAAAAAAGATTGTTATATATATATTAAATGTATTTTTTTATCATATAAAATATATTAATATAAACAGATACAGTAAATGCATGTAAATATTTTCAAAATTTATACTGTGTGTGTGTGTGTGTGTGCTTATATACACAGAACAGACACATATATAATGCAAACAAAAACTTTTATTTTGGATGCAATTAATCATGATTAATCGTTTGACAGCACTAAATTATATGATGATTTATAAAATGATTTGCAATTGTTGCATGCTATACTATATTTCATGTTGCATACTGTATTCTCGATTAAGGCCGAATGCAGTAATACTGTGCAGTATGCAGTAAACACGATGCTATATTTCATCCTAACTCAAACAGAAAGACAGGGAGCGTCTCATTGTGTCTGTATCAGGCTGTTTACCGTGTTATCGTGTACACATATCAGACCACCAGCGGAGATCAGCAGGCACCTAAACCCAAGACACCCGACTATCTCCCAGTTCTCTTCTGTCACGAGATCTGCCGCACTTCTGGTTACTAACCAAGTTTAGAACAGACTCTGTGTTTCTTTATCAGCTTCACACACCGTCTCTATCTTTAGAGTCCTCTTCTTATCGCTTCAAGACTAGACACTACAGGCACAGTGGAAAACAATCTCCAAAATACTCATTCAAGTGTTTATTTTATTGCTCTTTATCTATTTGCGTCTAGATTTCAATTGCAATATATTTAAGAGATTTTCCTGCACTTTAGCAGCACTTACCAAAACTTATTTTTATTCCTGTCTATATTCAGAAGGTTTTCTTAGAGGTTTGTCCATATATCATTGGCCTGATTATATTCTTTCTTTATCTACTTGCTTCTATAGATTTCAATTACAGCATCTTTAAAATGAGTTTTTTCCTCCACATCAGCACATACACCAAATTAGACCGGTTTTTACTGAGGGGTTTGTTCATGTATCATTTGACAGGTTTTATTATTGCACTTTATTTGCATTTGCAGATTTAAATTACAATACATATCTTTAAAAGCCGGTTTTCTCCACTTCAGCAGCATTTGCATGCACCAAACCTGACTTTTATTCCTATCTGTATTCAGAATGGTGTTTTTTACTAAGGGGTCATACGTCTGAAATTATGCAAAAGTTGATTATAATATTATTTTTTTTTATGTTGACAGTATTTTGTCTGCTTTATGGAGTGATAAAAAGAGAAATCCAAAATGCCTTCTGTAAAAACCTTTTCCTAAAATGCCAACAAAATCAAACAAGACATTTGAACTTAGCTTTATCCATGTGTTCAGATTTATCTTTTGGAAATGTACGCAAATTAGCAGGTATTTAATTAGTTAAAGCCTCATTTCCATATTTAAACAAAGCATTTCAGAGAACTCACAACACAAACAATGAGTGTAATTCTTAATATAATCAGCCAGCGGGTTAAGTTATGATTATATGTGCAGTTAGTACTATAGCATGTATCTGTGTTCCTGTGGCTCAGTGGTTAGAGCATTGTGTTAGCAGTGCAAAGGTTGTGGGTTCGATTCCCAGGGAACACATGTACTGATGATAAATGTATAACTTGAATGCACTGTAAGTCGCTTTGGATAAAAGCGTCTGCTAAATGTATAAATTAAATCTCTTCATCATTTGTGTCTCATTGAGAAGGATCACGTCTCCTGCAGGTGTTTGTATTTCGTGGCTCTCGTGTACTTGAGACTATCTTTGATTCTAGTCAAAGCTGTGCCTCGCTGACGCTCACATGACTTCTATCAAAACCGTCTCAAGGTGACGAGCAAAACCCTCGAATCTCATGCAGAGATGTACGTCAAGATCTCAGAAAAACGTCATTTGCTGAGACTCGTGATAAAATTCACTCAAGATACCGAGTCAGAGATCTCAGTATAAACTTCTCTGAGCTGCTGTTGATTTATCTATCCAAGATTAGGATGAGTTTGTTTCTTCATCAGGTTTGTAGAAATGTGTCTCAGCAATGGATGCTCTGCAGTGAATGGGTGCCGTCAGAATGAGAGTCTGATAAAACTATCACAATAATACACAGCACTTCAGATGGACTGGACTGGTGTGGATTATTGTGATGTTTTTATCAGACTCTCATTCTGACGGCACCCATTCACTGCAGAGCATCCATTGCTGAGAAACTGATGCAGTGACACATTTCTACAAACCTGATGAAGAAACAACCTCATCTAGAGTAGATTTTCACCAACTTTTCCTTTAAGTACCTTGAGTTTTGAAAAACAACTTCTGAGCAATAATCATTTCCGCTGTTGACAAAAATCTTGGATCTGGAGTCAATCTAACGGTGCGGGACAGACGAATCTTTCAGGATGAGAGAATGTGTTTGCTTAGCTCAAGAAAACTGCAGGATTCGGAAGAAAGTTAGACAAGGAAACGGAAACACAAAGAGTGATTTTGAAAAGCGATGCAAACAGAGGGACCCTAGCAAGGGTGCGCAGGAGTTTTGGGGCGTTCAGTGGTTTAACAGGACGCTTCCCAGAACCCTGGGGTGCCGCCAACACAAACCCCGGGACGCCTGTCAGACCGAGGGAGGGACACAGCGGCGCCACGCCGATTCCCAAGACAACTTATCTCTCCTTCAGTGATAATACTGTCAAAATAACAGCCAGGATACAGCAGAGAGGAACTAGTTAAACCTCTCGTGCGTCCAGGGCCTGTCCATGTCTTAGATGACTCTCTGAGGGACAATATGTTTGAACGTGTATCTCATTCATTCAGTCATTATCTCAGTTTAAAAGCCCATTTCATTTTCCAAAATGTATCAAAAAACAAACAAGCACATCATATTATGTCTGTGTAATTTTTTTTGGGACGTATTGGCATACAATCACAATTTAAAAAAGTCAAAAAATAAACAAATAAGGCCTTAGTCAGTACACTGAATAAAATGATACTTACCCCCGGTTTCACAGACTAGGCTTAATCCTAGTCCTAGACTAAAATGTAAATCTGAGCTGTTTCAACTGAAAGAAACTTGCACTGACTGATCTTAAATATATCAGTGCCTTTGTTTTGTCTCAGAAAGCACCTCCAGTAATGTATTTTTCTAAGCATCTGTTACGAGACGGGAGGCATGAGGATGCATTTGCAGGGCTTTATTAGGAGGCATGGTCGGAAACAAGCATGGGTCACACATTGGCAAACAGGTATATAAATGGCAAGACAGAGAGTAATCCTAGGGCAAGCGTAGGTCTGCGATCTGCGAACAATATCCAACAGGGCAAGGCAGAGAGATAATCCAGGTACAAGAGCAGGTATCAAAACACTGCAAGGCAAGGCAAGGCAAGGCAAGGCAAGGCTATAACGACTGAGTGGGCTCTGTAGAGTAGCTATCGCTAGGATATACGCTATACAATACTCGGCAATGACAGAGAGGAAGTCCAAGGCTCATATAGAGTGTGATCAGTGCAATCAGCTGTGTGATATCAGTGCAATGGGTTATGGGAAATGTAGTCTTAGGTGATGTGCAACTGTTAGTGTGGTGCAGGAGTCCATGTGGTGAGCGAGTGACCTCTGGTGGTGAGTAACAGGGAGTGCATGGACAGGATTCGTGACAGCATGTTTATAAAAATGATTTAAATGTCCTAATTGAACTATGGCCTAATCCTGGTTTAGTCTAAGCCCTGTCTGTGGAAACGGGCCCACATTTTTTTAAGGGAAGAGTTTTTTTTTTAGCTACATTTAATAATAAAAAAAATATGTTGAAATGTATATATGTTGTTTATTTAAATGTAGCTAAAATAAAATAAATTGATTGCAACCACTTATCTTAAGAAATTTAGTAAATTCAATTAATCATTTTTTTCAGTGTATTAAAATAAACAACATTTTAAAATACATTTAATTCAACAAGATATTACAGTTTTTTTCAACTGCTTACATTTTCAAAACTTTGCCTCTTTTTTCAAAACTTTACACACAAATCCAAGCATTGCACACAAAATGCCTCACGAAGCACTGCGTATATCACAAACACATCCCAAAAACAAACATTTGCCCTAATATTAATTCCTGTTAGATGTTTGTGTTACAGAGAGACTTGTGTGTTGTGCTTTACAAAACGTGTTTTATGAAATTGGAAATGTCAAGAATTAGTGTCTGGTTTTGCAGATTTGGTGTGTTTCTGCTGTTTGAGCGTCAGCTTTCAGAAATTGTGTATCAAGTAAGATGTGTAAACAGTTGAAAAAACTCTACTGTACAGATGATAGTATAATAGACTACATAACTAATTGACTGTATTTTACAAACTTGTTATACACCAAAAACAAGCCACTGAATACTGAGTAAAATGTGCCTTTAAGGGTCAAAAGTGAACTGAACTGCAGTAAAACACAAATAACACAGACTCGATATATATGTGTTAACACACAGAGACATCTACAGGGACTCGAGAGCATTGCATCTCTACAGTTACTGCCTACAGGGAAGACCATAAAGCATGTTCACACCAACTATAATAACTATTAGACCATCCGGGGCATACTCTTTTCAACATACAACATACATTGTAATCTCACACACTATTTAGGGTGGATAGTCTGAACATTGGGATGCAGGGGTGGTCTTCGGAGTGTGTTCAGTTCATGAAATCATTCGAACCAGCTCAGTTCTGATCTGAATCAAAAGATTTGCGAACCCAGGCAGCGTCGTAATTTGAACACACTCCAACCTTAGCCCTAACAACAACCCAAAAGGCATAGCAACCAGCTTGGGGTGCATTTCCCAAAAGCTACTGTAGCAAGTTCCATCTTTACCAATAGAGCTCAATAAACTTGCGATCATATTCATTTTGTGAAATGCACCCCAGAACGTGCTCAAAACTGCATAGCAACATGCTAAATCAATCAACACACCTTAGCAACGCCCTGACAACCACCCACAGCGCGATCAAAGCAGTACGTCTTGGCGGCTTTTTCTTCAGAAATGTAAAAAATGCATTTTTGTATTTCTACACAAAATAATAATAATAATTTTTTTTTTTAAACAGCAAATCAGCATATTAGAATGATTTCTGAAGATCATGTGACACTAAAGACTGGAGTAAGCCTAATGATGCTGAAAATACAGCTTTGAAATCACTAGAATAAATTACATTTTAACATATTTTCAAATAGAAAGTTATTTTAAATTGTAAAATATTTCACAATATTACTGCGATCAAATAAATGCTGACTTGGTGAGCAGAATAAAAATACATTTCTCCTCTAATTAACACTATATTTATTTTGAGAAATTAATAACTAGGTCAACTTTACTAATCTGTCTAACACAACGGCAAATATACACGTCGACAGAAACAGCTGTGACTGTTTTTATACAGGTACATCTCAAAAAATTAGAATATGGTGAAAAAGTTCATTTTTCTTGTGACTTATTTCAAAAAGTGAAACTTTCATATATTTTTAGATACATTGCATGTAAAGTAAAACACTTCCAAAAGTGTTTTTTGTTTTAATTTTGATGATTAGAGCTTACAGCTAATGAAAGTCAAAAACAGTACCTCAAAATATTAGAATATTTCCATTTGAGTTTCAATAAATGAACATCCATACAGTATAAACTCTGGGTATGTCTTGTTCTTTGAAAGCACAATAATGGGGAACACTGCTGACTTGGCAATGGTCCAGAAGATGATCATCGACACCCCCCACAAAGAGGGTAAGACACAGCGGGTCATTACTGAAAGGGGGGGGGGGGGGCTGTTCACAGAGTGCTGTATCAAAGCATATTAAATGCAAAGTTGACTGGAAGGAGGTAAAAGGTGCACAAGCAACAGGAATGTCCACAAGCTTGAGAATACTGTCAAGCAAAGCCGATTCAAACACTTGGGAGAGCTTCACAAGGAGTGGACTGAAGCTGGAGTCAGTGCATCAAAAGTCACCACGCTCAGACATCTTCAGGAAAAGAAAAGAGCCACCAAGAACCGGACTGTTGCTCAGTGGTCCAAAGTCCTCTTTTCAGATGAAAGTACATTTTGCATTTCATTTGTAAATCAAGGTCCCAGAGTCTGGAGGAAGAGTGGAGAGACACAGAATCCATGTTGCTTGAAGTCCAGTGTGAAGTTTCCACAGTCAGCAATGATTTGGGCCGCCATGTCATCTGCTGGTGTTGGTCCACTGTGTTTTCTGAAGTCCACAGTCAACGCAGCATCTACCAGGACATTTTAGAGCACTTCATGCTTCCTTCTGCTGACAAGCTTTATGGAGATGCTGATTTCATTTTCCAGCAGGACTTGGCACCTGCCCACACTGCCAAAGGTACCAAAAGCTGGTTCAATGACCATGATGTTACTGTGCTTGATTGACCAGCAAACTCACCAGACCTGAACCCCATAGAGAATCTAGATGAGAGACACCAGACCCAACAATGCAGATGACCTGAAGAACCTTGGCTTCATTACACCTGAGCAGTGCCACATGCTGATTGTCTCCATGCCACACCGTGTATATTTCTGTTTAAAATATACTTTTTTTTATTAATCTTATGTATATTATAATTTTCAGAGACACTGAATTTTGGGTTTTCATACTCTGTAAGCCATAATCATCAACATTTACATTTATGCATTTATCAGACGCTTTTATCCAAAGCGACTTACAGTGCATTCAGGTTATATATTTTTTAGTCAGAATGTGTTCCCTGGGAATCAAACCCACAACCTTTGCACTGCTAACACAATGCTCTAACCAATGAGCCACAGGAACATTTCAATAAATAAAGGCTTGAGATATTTCACTCTATGTGTAAAGAATCTATATAATCTATATAATATATAATTACCATATTGTGGTATTACCTATATAATATATGTACCTATACAATAACCTATACAATATATGGGTTTCGCTTTCTGAAATGAGTGACAAAAAACATTGACCTTTTCCATGAAATGCAAATTTTTTGAGATGTACAGCAGTAGCAGCAGGTGAATTGTTTTTTAAATCGCTTTTCCGCTTGTGTTGTTTGTCCCAGCGCAGGCTCCGTCTCCGCGGAACTGTGACAGTCACATGATACAGTGTAGCGTTGCGTTTGTACACAACATCAACACTCATGCAGGAGCTCGCTGAATGTAAGTGTTATTGATTTGTCGAGTTCTGTCAAATATTATCTATATAATGTAGAAAGCGTCTTGTTTTTAAAACGCGAAGGCCGTACACGGTCCATATAGATATTCACTTCCTCATTTAAATGTTCCTTCAGCAGGCCACCTTCTTATTTTCATATTAGACTGTGTCTGATTATTTCATTTTGTATCAATATTTATAAATAAAGATGCATTTTTGAAGAACTAACTTGAATTCATTCGTTCAGAGAAGTTTATTTTCAAATTTAAATTTAATTATCTCAGATATTTTAATTGTGAAGAAATTAAATTATTATCATCGGAATTACCGATGCTTTATGAATAATATTATTATACACTACCAGGGAAAAGATTTTGAACAGTAAGATTTTAAATGTTTTTTTTTTTAAATAATTCTGCTCACCAAGTCTGCATTTATTTGATCCAAAGTACAGCAAAAGCAGTAATATTTTACAAATAGTTTTGCTATTTAAAATAACTGATTTCTATTTATATATATATTAAACTGTAATTTATTTCTGTGATGCACAGCTGTATTTTCAGCATCATTACTCCAGTCTTCAGTGTCACATGATCTTCAGAAATCATAATAATATACTGATTTATGATCAAGAAACATTTCTGATTATTATTGTTATTATTATCATCAATATTTAAAACATTTGAGTCCGGATTCTTTGATGAATAGAAGAAATCCAAAGATCAGCATTTATCTGAAATAAAAAGCTTTTTTAACATTAAACCATTCAAAAGCTTGGAGTCAGTATAAATATTTATTATTTAAAAAAATAATTGGGGGGTAGAGAAAATTATAGAAATTAATACTTTTATTTAGTAAGGTTGCTTTAAATTGATCAAGCGTGATTAATAAAGTTACAAAAGATTTCTATTTCAGATAAATGCTGTTCTTCTGAACTTTCTATTCATCAAAGAAACCTGAAAAATTATCCTCAGCTGTTTTCAACATAATAATAAAAAGTGTTTTTATTTATATATCTATATTTAAACAGCAAATCAGCATATTATAATGATTTCTGAAGTTCATGTGACACTGAAGACTGGAGTAATGATGCTGAAAATACAGAAATAAATTACAGTTTAATATAGATTCACATAGAAAACAGTTATTTTAAATTATAATAATATTTCACAATATTACTGTGTTTGCGGCTTGGATCAAATAAAATGCAGACTTGATGAACAGAAGAGAAGTCTTTAAAACACGATCTCTTCACAAACTTGACTGGTAGTGTATTTAATGCAATCATATGTTTTGTTGTTGAAGTATAGATGTTTTCAAGGATTCAGGGTGTAAACTGATCTTAAATGGGGGGGGGGGGGTAAATATCTTATGTAGCTTCTAAAGAGCAGCAGGCTAAATGAAAAATAGGTAATAGTAAGATTTGTAAACAAAATATGTAACGTCTGTTATGTAGAATCAAGGCAGTAAATCATGGTTGTAAGCATTAGTGGTTATGCACCGTTGATCTGTGCTTCATGATTGGTCAGATGAGAGTTATGTGTTGGGTGTCTGTGTTTCTCTGAGTGATGGACTGAAGCGTCGTCATGCCTGTGAACGCCGCTGTGATCCGAGGAGCTCAGAAGCTGGTGCTTTATGAGACCCGAGCCGTAAGTCACGTTTCATTCATTATTCAGGACGGCTTTGAAAGGTCTCAGGGAACAGCAGCATGTCATGTTCATCGGATCAGCAGCTCGTGCATATTCAAATATGAATATATGCATACATTCATGAGATTTCTGACGGTGCATGTTGATGATAATGTCTGTTTGAGCTGCTAGATGGCAGTGTTCATCTGATGTCTGAGTCACTGTCTGATCTGGTCTGTAGTTTGCTGCAATCTAAGTACGTTTAATACAAATTAAGAATTGATATTTTTGCACAAAGAAAATCAAGTCTGTTTTAAGACCATTGTGTTTTTTTTGCACTATAACATAACTTTCATTGTAATTAAAACTAATTTTGACCAGTAAATTCTCATTATTTTAGCACGCAGTATGCCATTCAAAATAGAATTATGAGAATTACAAATACAAAAATAAAATATAATATCTGGACACATTATGATAATAATAAATATCTTTTGTAAGTGAACGTGTGCTTAGTTGTCAAGTATGTCTAATCATAATATAAGATCAAGATATTTGTAGTTGACAAATACGCTGATTTATTTACATTAGAGTTTATATGAATGTCATGAGTTTGGAATTATTACGATTTATTATAGAGTTGTTGAAAGAAGTCTCTTTTGCTCATCAAAGCTACATTTATTTGATCATAAATACATTCAAACAGTAATAATAATGTGAAATATTAAATTGAAATAAGTCAGCACATGAATGACGTTCTGAAGGATCATGTGACTCTGAAGACTGGAGTTATGATGCTTTGATTACAGAAATTAATTACATTTCCACAGATATCCGCATAGAAACACTTATTTTCAATTGTGATAATATTTCATAATTTGTACTGTTTTTACAGTATTTTTCATTAAATAAATGCAGCTTTGGTGAGCAGAAGAGACTTCTTTCAAATACATTTTTATATTTTATATTTATATTTTATTTACCAGATATATATATATGGTAATTTCCTCCAAACTTCTGACCAGTAGCATATAAAGAAAATACATTTTAGATATTGTTACAAGATACTATTAGTTGACCATGTTTTAGATCATATTTATTTTATTATTAATTATTTTATTTAAAATTGAATTAGTTAATTAATTTGTATTTATTTATTAATTGTTTATTATTTATTTAATGATTTATATTTTTTTTTTTTAAATTTATAATTTATATATTTACGTCGATATTCATTACACATTATATATAGATTTTTTTTTCAACATTTCAAATCAGCTTTATTTGTAATTAATTAATTAGTTGTATTATTTATTTAGAGTTCATTATTAATTATTTATGTATATTTGTTTATTGTTTATCTAATAGTGCTGTGGTGTGATAAATGCAACTTTATGAATATTCTCACATCTGTAAATATGGCTTAGGCTCCGCCTCCTGTGTGTCTCTGAGGGGTTTCTGTATTTGTACCTGAAGAACGATGCATCGGATCACTTAATAACGTGCTTAATAACACACATGATATTGTGCTCAATCTTGAGTGATTCGATCATTCACTGTGAGATGCAGACAGACAGACATCGTGTCCTTTCATTTCATGCTGTATTCTACAGTCTTTACAGCACAGCACAGGACAGATCGGACCGTTTATGAGAGAATACAGACTATAATAACAGAACAAGACCAAGTCTTTATCCTCCGTGTGTCCATCTCACTGGCAGTCTTTAATGTGTCTTAGCTGGAAATCTGTCCAGATCCTGAGCAGCCTGCCTCGAACCTGCTGTTTCTCTTCAGATCCACTCAATAACTCAAAAACACGTCTGCTTCGTGTTTCACTCCAACGTCCATAAAGAAAATAAAGGCTGTTTTAAGTCCATTTTGCTGCTATTTTCATGTTAATAAAACACATTTTACCCATCTCAAGGCTTTTTTACATTTCACTTCTGATTATACCCTGTATAATTTATTATGTGACGAATAAAGAAACCTTGAACCTTGACCTTGGGTGTGATTTAAATATTATGTGCATTTTTTTTTATCATATCACTGTAGACAAAATGTGAATCACAGAAAACTTAAGTTCAGACACAATATGGTAATGAATTAATGCGTAATTGTACATTTTTAAATGGCTTCATTTATTTTCCTTATGCAAATATGAATGTAATACATATGCATGTGTTAGTGTGTAGCGTGACACTCACAGTTTCTCTCATTTAAACATGTGTTTGATGTGTTTGAGTTAACAGTATGTGTGTGTGTTGTGTCTCTCAGAGGTATTTTCTGGTGGGCTGTAATATCGCTCAGACGAAACACCGCGTCCTGAAGATCGACCGCACTGAACCACGAGATCTGCTCATTATTGATGATAAGGTGATCAGCAGCGAATGCTCTTTTATGTCCTTTATATTCACTGCGGAGGAAACAACATTTAAACCTGATCCCTGATGAGAATTTATATCATATATATATTTCTTTATTTTAGTTTTAGTCATTTTTTATGTGCTTTTGTTCATGTTTTGTTTTTTATATTTTATATGTAGATTTAATTTGTTTATTTTAGTTTTATTGTTAGTAATTTTGGAATGCACTTTTTTATTTGTTTATAATTTTTATTCTAGTTTTATTAATTTTATGTGCTTTTGTCTTTTTAGTTGTAGTTTTTTTCTATGTAGCTTTATATTATTTATTTTTAGTAATTTATTGTGTGCTTTTGTCACTTATTAATTTGTTATATTTCTATTTCTATTTATTGTACTTTAAGTACTTCTATGTTCTTTTTTAAATAGTTTTTGTCTTTTTCTTGTTTCTTAATATTTAGGTTTATTTTATATTTATTTTATATCAGTTAGTTGGCAACATTTTCTGTTTCTTTTCTTTCTTTTCTAGGTTTCCATCTAATATTTTATTATTATTATTATATATGTATTTTTTGTAAATCACTGTTTACTCTGGTGGAAATAACATTTTAAACCTTTATGGAATAAAATGTCCAACTTCTTTGCTCTTTATATTTAATTCTAATTGAATCTATTGACTACAAAACAGCATGTGACAAATTTCATCCCTGAATTGCTGCGTAGATATTCCTCGTTGATATGGAAAGTTTTGCTTCAGTGTAAATGTGTGTGTTTATTGTGTCTGTCTAACTCTGTATGTATGTGTGTGCGTGTGTGTGTGTGTGGTGTGTGTGTGTGTGCGTGTGTGTGTGTGTGTGCGTGTATCTCTCTGTGTGTGTGTGCGTGTGTGTGTGTGTGTGTGTGCGTGCGTGTGTCTCTCTGTGTGTGTGTGTGTGTGTGTGTGTGTGTGTGTGTGTGTGTGTGTGTGTGTGTGTGTGTGTGTGTGCGTGTCTCTCTGTGTGTGTGTGTGTGTGTGTGTGTGTGTGTGTGTGTGTCTCTCTCTCTCTCTGTGTGTGTGTGTGTGTGTGTGTGTGTGTGTTCTCTCTCTGTGTGTGTGTGTGTGTGTGTGTGTGTGTGTGTGTGTGTGTGTGTGTGTGGCAGCATGTTTACAGTCAGCAGGAAGTGCGGGAGCTGCTGGGTCGTCTGGATCTTGGCAATCGCACTAAGATCGGACAGAAGGGATCCTCCGGTCTTTCCAGAGCCGTTTCTGCCTACGGCATTGTGGGTAAGGATTGCTCAGAGTTTCATTTCTTTTGTTTATTCATCTCCTCCTCCTCCGCCGCCTCTGTCTCGTCAATTAGCTGTGCACTGATTAAATTAGCCACCTTTGTAGCGGTGCGGTTTTAGCGCAGGCTCGTGTTTTCTAAAGGTCAGGTGATCGCTTCTGAAGCGGCGGATGCCCACGCGGTTTACCTGAGATGCCTCGTCGCCATGGAAACCGCGCACCGCCCACACGCTGGAGATTTACACCCACAACAATAGCACACAATAACAGCGGTTCTGTCCGGAGCGGTCCGGTTTATTTTCTGAACACACAACACTGACAGAGAAAACACAAACTCTTCATCATTAATGAGTCTCTACAGTCTCTGTATCCGCAGTGTGGGTTTTACTGGCCAGTCGTGTTTTAGGATTATTTATATTGAATTATACTATTTTTTTATATTCTATAATATAAAATATTAATATTTTAGTTGAAGTTTTAATAATTTTATGTGCTTTTGTTTTTTTGTTAGTTTTTAAAAATAGTTGTAATTTAAATTTTATATAATTTTTTATATATATTTATATATTTCTATTTAGATTTAATTTAGATTTTAGTTATATGCTTTATAATTTTTTATTAGTGTTAAATATTAGTGTTTTTTATTAGTGTTTAAAATGTGTCTATTTAGCTTTAATTTATATTCTGTTGTAGTTTTAGTAATTTTGTGTTTTTGTCATTTATAATATATTTTCTTTAAATATTCCTATTTAGCTTTATTTCACATTTATTTAGTTTTGTCATGTTGTGCTTTAGTCAATTTTATTAGTTTTTTATATATCTATTTAACTTTAATTTATATTTGTTTTACTAATTTGTAATACCTTTGTCATTTTTTCATTTCTTTTAAATAATAGTTTTATGCGTTTTTGTTATTTTTAGTAATTTATTAATAGTTCTGTCTAGCTTTAATTTGTATTTAGTCAGTTTTAGTAATTTTATTTGCTTTTGTCATTTTTGTTATTTTTTATATTTCTGTTTAGCTTTAGATTTATTTCAGTTTTAATAATTGTATCATTTTAGTAGTTTTAGTAATTTTATGTTTTTGTCATTTTTTTATATATTTCTATTTAGCTTTAATTTATTTATTTCAGTTTTAGTAATTTTATGTTTTTGTCATTTTTATTATATATTTCTATTTAGCTTTAATTGATTTATTTCAGTTTTAGTAATTTAATTCATTTGTCAGTTTTATTGTAATCAAAATTTATTTCAGTTTGAGTCTTAGTAATTCAAATAGTTTTATTTCAGTAAGTTTTTCATCTAATATTTATTTTTAAATACATTCATGCAGAGCTATAAATACACACACACACACACACACACACACACACACACACAAGCATGCATTCAAGCTGCAAATACATCTCTACATTTGATTTATTATCGATTGCAGTTTGAGTATAGTTCTGTGTAAATGATAAACCACTCAGTTTTCATAATCTGAATGACAAAATAATTTAATAATCGATAAAACAGTTAAGAAATGCATTACGATGTTTTGTTTGTAGCTTATTTCAATATTGTTTCGAATTATTCTTCACTCTTTAGTCTATGCTTTAATTTGAATGGATTGTTAATATCACAATCTTTTTATAAATGAAATGTTTTTATTGTTGAATAGTTTACATATGTTAATTTTACCGTTGTTTGTTGTTGTTAAGATGATGAAAGAAGGAAAAACCAAATCGAAGAATGGACTTACTTCACTTACTTTATAAACAGTGAATAAATATTTTGCATATCGGTTTCTTTTTTCTGTCTGCACACACTGTTCATCTGAAGCCGCTCCGAATCGTGTCGGACTGAACCTGCAGGTCAGACTCAGCGTCTCCTCACACAATCACGGCCGGCGCTGAGAGAAACTGAGTGATGATGATGCTCTGCAGGTCATGGCCTACTTCTGCTGACACACCTCACTTTTAGTTGTTAGTCACTGAAACTGTGTCTTATGCAACCTCTAATCACCTTCTGCTGAGGGAGCGGCGTCGTGGAAGTAATCAGAAGATCAGTACATTGATGTGTGTCATGTGTTTACGACACACCTGATAGACTCATGATAAACACCACGGCGTGTTGTTGTGTGTCAGCGGTTGATTATACTCTCACTTCTCATCATTAGAGTGATGTGTTCGCCTCTGGATGCACTTTAAACCTGAAAGAGAACGGAAATATTGCTGTTTACTGCACATTTAACGTAATAGCTCACTCAAAAATGAACATTTAAACGAAAATATCCTCTCCCTCGGGTCATCCGAGATTAGATGAGTTTATTTCTTCATCAGGTTTGGAGAAATGTGTCTCTGCAATGGATGCTCTGCAGTGAATGGGTGCCGTCAGAATGAGAGTCTGATAAAAACATCACAATAATCCACACCATATGTTTTTAAAGAAATTAATACTTTTATTCAGGAGGGATGTGTGTTAAATGAATAAAAAGCCATAGTGAAGACTTATATTGTTAGAAAAGATTTCTATTTTTGAACAAATGCTGCTTTTTTAAACTTTGTATTCATCAAAGAATCACATAAAAAAGTATCACATGTTCCAAAAAACAATATAGAGTTTCAACACTGATAATAAATCAGCATATTATTATGATTTCTGAAGATCATGTGACACTGAAGACTGGAGTAATGATGCTGAAAATACAGCTGCGCATCACAGAAATAAATTACAGTTTAAAGTAATTTTAAATAGGAAACCAATATTAGAAATTGCAATAAGAGTTCACAATATTACATTTTTTTCTGTATTTTTGATTGAATAAATACAGCCTTGATGAGCAGAAGAGACTCCCTTAAAACATTAAAAATCTTACTGATCCTCGTTTATTTATTTCAGTTTTAGTAAATTAAGTTAAAGCAAAATTTTAAAATGTTGCCTTTTATGTTTTAATTTCTTTTCAGTATTAGTTCAACTATAACAATCCTGCTAAATGTTCAAACTTATTAAACTAAGATTAATAGCTGCTCTGCAACAAAAAATAACTTTATAATATAAGCCTTAATTTAAATTTATGTATTTAAATTGCATATTACATTTCCATGCAATTTGATTACACAGTTTTATCAAACTAAAAACATATTGTCAGATAATAAACTGAATGTGTTTTAAATTCACCATAACCAGAATTATGTGTATCATCAATAAATCCAGTTTGCTTCAATCTCATACATTAAATGAGAATAATATTGCTTGTCCCACATATTTATCCATGCTCACTCTTTTCAGGCAAATACATTTTCCAGTTTCCATAACGAACAGATTTATGCTGATTTTAAGGGTGTATTCACTCCAGGAAAGTCCGCTAGTTCACTTGCTTTGGTCCGCACCAAATATAATTGAATGTTTTTGTTTGGTGTGGTTTGCTTTCACACCGCCCTTTATGCAAGTGAACCAGAAATTGTAAACAAAACCACACATGTGTGCTTAAGGTCATCCAGAAATTCTCAAGCAGGGAAAACAGCAAGTGCAAAAACAGGCTAATCATGGAGATCTTTCGTAGTGCAATTTTTATTCTTTTACTGATTTGCTATCATGAGATATTAACGCAATATGAAGAAACTTATGAGCATCAAATGAGACAATGTCATACGATGTAATTACGACTTGCCAAAAATAAAATCTAGAGATTTAAAATGCTTAAAGCATATCAAAATGTTAGTTTAAACATTTAACTTGGATAAATGTGCTGAGAGTGGACGCTGTGCTTCAGGACATCAGTGGAAACCAATTAAATACAACTAATTGTTGCTCATAAAGGTATCAATAATACATCGTTTGGAACTGTAAAGGGTCTATTTGTATTTGTGTGCACTCACAATATCAACAAAACGTTGTGCTTTTCTAAAATAACAAATTTCATCCCTGAATTGCTGCGTAGATATTCCTCGTTGATATTGCTGTAAAGTTTTGCTTCGTTGATATGTAAATGTGTGTGTGTGCGCGCGTGTGTGTATGCGTGCGTGCGTGTGCACTCCTAATATCAACAAAACGTTGTGCTTTTGTAAAATAAAGAAAACCAATAGGATGCACTTGCCGTCCCAGTCTTGAACAGGAACATTACAGACATGATGAATATATCTATAGAAAGCTTTGAATTACTACAAAACAATTAATATCCAAAA
>JAPDDN010000051.1:0-42500 GCA_027422405.1 Ptychobarbus kaznakovi | reverse complement strand
GTAGATCTGAAAAAAAAATCATATATCAGTCGCAAAAATTATTCACCGTTATTTAACTATTGATCTGACTCATCATCATCATAATATATATTAATATATTTTAGCCTTGAATTTTCATGTGGCTCTGTATTTGATTTATTAACGAGGGCATTACATACATGCTAATGATCAAATTAACTCCTCAATGTCATTGAATTTCCGTCATGTTAGCTGTATTTAATCTTCTGGCATAACTTTCACGTTAATAAAGTTTGATCCACAAACCAGCAGCGCAAGCAGAAGTGAATGAATTAGTTTCAGCTTCAGAAGTGTGCTGTGAGTGAGCGTTGATAAATTGAACACGTATTCATTTTGAATGTGAACGGTCTCTGAAAGGAGATGTCATCTTGTGTGAAGCTGAAATAATCGCATGCGAGCGCTGATGAACTTATCTAAACGAGTTCATTCGGTGGGCTTCATCTCTAAGCAACACGCTGCCTGTCGCCTAGCAACAAGGAAAGCTGCATCCCGCTGCTCGACACGCACGAGAAGCGTGATGAGTTCATGTGACCCTTTGACCTTTGACCTGTAGTTACAGCTACGACCTGAGCCACTCGCTGCAGTATAACATGACGCTGCTGCAGATGCCGTGTGACGCCGGAGAAACCGAGGAGCTCAGCACCAGCGGCAGACAGGACAGCTTTGACATCTTCGAGGAGGAGGGACTCCCCACTCAAGGTGTGTTCTTACCAGGCTTGGACTTTTGAAATTCATTTTTTAATTTTAATTTTAATTTTTAATTTAATTTTTAATTTTAATTTTTAATTTTTTAATTAATTTTAATTTTAATTTTTATTTAATTTTTATTTACATTTTTTATAATTTAAATTTTAATTTTAAATTTTTATTTATTTAAATTAATTTAAAAAAGTAATACAAATAAAATAAAAACATTTAATGTATTATTGTTTTATATTTATATTTGATATATATTTATAGTGTTTTGTTTTTTATTTGCTTTATATTATTTGTAATTGTTTATATTTTATTTTATTATTTCCTTAATTTATATATTTAGATTTTATACATGTTTTATAGCATTTTCAGTTGCACTGTATTATTCATTTATTTAGCATTTTCTTTCTTATTTTTCATTTCATGTTTAAACTATTTTATTTTCCTTTATTATTATTATATCATTATTATTATGTGATTATTATATAATCGTATCCAAAATAAGTATTTGTTTATATAATATATATATGTGTACTGTGTATATTTATTATGTATATATAAATACAAACACATGCATGTATATATTTAAGAAAAAATATTAAATTTGTATATATTGAATATATTTTATATACAGTATAATGTAAATATATTCAAAATAGATACTGTATATGCTTTTATAGGTAAATAATAAATATACACATATATTATATAAACAAAAACTTAAATTTTGGATGCAATTAATTGTTTGACAGCACTAATTAGTTTATGTATTTATTTTTATATATATTTTATATCGCCCTTGAGTTTTATTTTATATTGTTATGTATTTATATTTTATATATTTAATTTATAGCATTTGTTTTTATTTTGTTTTGTTTTTAACTTTGATTTCTTATTTGATATATTTATATTTTATAGCACTCTTGGGTTTTGTTTTATGTTATTTGTATATTATTATTTTATTGTTGTTATTTCATTATTTATTTCATTTCATTTTCAAGGTCTCAACTCTTGTTATAGAGAAAGGACTTGATTGCAGTTAGTTATTCATTCTCTTCATTGTCAGAAGCACTGTTTGTGTGTGGATTATTAATTGACGTGTTTGTTTCAGTTGTGCACAGTTTGATTAACGAGCCCTATGCTAAGTATGTGTGGAATGTTGGTCTGCTGGAGAAGGTCAAAGACATCGTCCATCCTGATTGGCTGCTCTACATCATTCACGGATTCTGCGGCCAATCCAGTATCCTCTCACATGATGTTTTTATAGATGATGTTCGGATGTTGTCTCGGATCCGTCTCCGTCTGTCTGTGGTCTGTAGATGATGTCACACTGATGCACATTGATGTGTGTATGAGATACAGAAACCGCGTGCACAACATGAGTGTAGCAGCAGCTGAAGCACGCAGTGAGGTCAGCTGTTTATTTATCATGGCAGTGATCTAGTTCTAGAATTGCTTTCCACGTGTATGCTGCAAAAATACAGCTAAAACATACTTACTTTATTTCAGTTTCTCATGTTCTCATCCCATGCAAAACATTATTAAAACAGATTTATTAGTTTGTTTGTTTGTTTACCCTTATGCAAAATTGTTAAAAACAACATTTTAAATTTTTCCCCCATTATTTAAATCTTTTGTTATTTCGTAACCTTCAGTTAAATACATTTCTATTTTATTTTATTTTGTGCCCTTCTGCAAAATAGTTTTTTTTTTTTTACTTAAATTAAATTTTTCCCATTGTTTTTTCCTTTTCTCTTACATTGTGCCTTTCTGCTAAATAATATATTTTATATTTTTTTATTTTATTGTACTCTTCTGTAAAATACAATTTTACAAAACCTACTAAATAGAAAACCTTCTTATTTTATTATTTTTGTTTTATTTTGCACCCTACCACAAAATACAGTTTTTATTATATTTTGTCATTTTTTATTTACCCTTCTGCAACTCAGTTAATTTATTTTTAGATTTTTCATTATTTTTGTATTTTGTTGTTTTGCACCCTTACATTAATCTCTATTTTAAATAAATAAAATAAAAACGTTATTTATTTGTACAATTATTTATAAAAAAAAAAAAAATTTACCCGTTCTGCAAAATAGTTAAAATGTATTTTATTTACTTTTATTTTATTCTGCAAAATACATCTAAACCTCCCTTCTGATAGCATCACACGGCTTCTAGCTGATCGAATCTACTTTGGAGGGTTTATCATCTCAGCTGTCTGCTGGTGAACCTGATCTTGAGCCACTAGATCACTTTGAACCAGTTACCAGCAGAGAGTTCAGGAGGGTCAAAACTGATCAAAAAGGTTCAAAACGAGCTAAAAGAAGTCAAAGAGAGAGAAATGATGACCCGGAGAGAGTCTGGAGCTGTTGATTGCTGATGGTTTCTCTCTGTGAGGAGCCTGAAGCAGTGGTGAAGGGGTTCACGGATGTCAATCAACAGTGTTTTCACAGAGCGATGGAGACGCTGAATGATCCCAGAGACCAATGCATTCATAGGAGCAAGATAAGAGCTAAGAAGCACTTGAGAAATCAGTAAGATTTTAATTCTATTTATAGTAAGCTGTTCATTTATTAAAGGAAAAATGCAACCAAAGCCATCAGAGTCTAAAAATATACAAAATGTGGAGTATATTTTTTTTTTTTGTAACTTTTATTTATTTATTTTAATTTTGATTCAGAGCTTAAAAAAAAAACCTAATGTCTGAATATGTGTACTTCTCTACCATATAGTATGCAAAACGTAGAATATCAAATCCCTACGCTGTCCAGAAACTCAAATATATGTGTGTGTATTTATATATGCATAATAAATATACACAGCACTCACACATATATTACATAAACAAAAACATTTATTTTGGATGCGATTAATCATTTGACAGCACTAATAATTTAATTTAAATTAATTATTTAATTTAATGCAAAATACAGTTAAAACCTACTTATTTTATTTTTTGTATTTTTGTATTTTTATTTACAGTAAGGTTATATTCCAGATTTCTGGTGTTGATATCAGATGCTAGTAAAAATACAAAGCCTCTAATTAACTGGGCTAAGTCATTGAAATAGTTAAAAGTGTAGATCTATGGGTACTGTTAACTATTGTAATGACTTAGCCCAGGTAATTAAAGTCTTTGTATTTGTACTGCACGAGTGTCTTGAATATTTAATGTTCTCAGTTTGATATTGACCTCTAAATACCCAAAGAGCAGCGTTGATTATGTGAAGAGCGTTCTCGGCTCCTGTTGTTTTGATCAGATGCTAGTGTTGTGGTTCTTTAACGCTGGCGCTCAGAGCTGTTGATCTACGGCCGGCCGGTGTACGTCACGCTCATCGCCCGCCGCTCCAGCCGCTTCGCCGGGACACGATTCCTCAAGCGAGGAGCGAACTGTGAGGTACGGACCATGTGCTGCTTCTGTATTTATCTCTGTGTGTTCAGGTGGGATTATGTAACGTTCGTTAGCTCTAATGCTGTCAGCCGTTAAAGCGTCGCTAAGCTCTCTGGGATGCTTTATGATGGAGAAGATACTTCAAAACTGCAGACTGACGTATTTCAGCGGCTCATTTCACAGTGAAACCGCAGTCAAGCTGTCTTTGAGAAAGTATTTCACTGCACTACAGTGTCTGTGTAATTGTGTTTAAAGCTACTTAAGGGAACATTGTACTTATGCAAGGATCATTTCTAAATCTTTGATTATTTATCTTTGATTTTCAGAGCTGAAAACATACCCGTGTCTGAATATGTGTACTTCTCCACCATAAAATATGCAATAAGTAGTTTGTCAAATCTCTAGGCGGCCTGAAAACTCAAATTCAGTTTGAATTTATACAAAACTCGTTTTATATCATTTATATAATTTTCATTTTATTTTATACCCTTCTGCAAAATATATTCTATTTATTTTATGTATATTTTTTATATATATATATTTTTTTATTATTATTAAATTGAATTAAATGTTTTTTGTTTTATTTAACTTTATTTTAATCAAAATAATTTATTTTTATTTACATTTATATATTTTTATATTTTATATTAAAAGATACATATTTTAATTTCCATTATTTTATATATATATATATATATATATTATATTTATATATTTTTTTATTTTTTTTATATATTTTTAATTAAAAGCTACTTTTTATTTTATGTTATGTCTTTGATTTTCAGAGATCGAAACATACCCCATCTTTAAATGTTTTTTAATTTTATTAAATGTTTAATTTTATCTTTGTAAATTTTATTCTATTTAATTACATGTTTTTTAAATATTATTGTAATATTTTATTTGCATTTAAAAAAAAATTTTTAACTCATTTTAATTTTCATTATTGTTTTTTATTTTATTAAAGGCTTTATTTGATCCTTTTTTACTTTTTATTAAATTTGATTAAATTTTTTTTTAAATTTTTTATTATAATTAAAAACAACTTATTTTAATCTTCATTATTTGTATTTGTACCCTTCTGCAAAATATTTAATTTAATTTAATCTTTGATTTTAAGAGCTGATTATGTGTCCTTCTCTATAGCATGTAACGTGCGCTCGTATTTTCAGGGCGATGTAGCGAACGAGGTGGAGACGGAGCAGATCATCCACGACGCCTCGGTCATGTCGTTGACGGCGGGCAGTTTCTCCTCCTGTGTTCAGGTCCGAGGCTCGGTTCCTCTGCACTGGTCTCAGGACATCTCCACCATGATGCCCAAACCGCCCATACGCCGTAAGAGCCACTTCCTGTCCATTACCTCACCACTACTTCCTGTTTATCAGCTCAAACTGAGCCTTCACCCTCCTTCAGGACAGGGAGGGATGTTTTCTAGAAGAGAAAGGCTGTTTAAATGCATTTATCTGCTCAAGGTTTGTTCGGAGCTCAAAGCTACAGACATGAATGTTTTTTACAGAGTATTTAAATGTGCAATGTTAGATTTGAACATTCAGAAAGTGTGTCCTGTATAAAAACATCCAGTCCGACCCTGAAATGCCAGATTTTGCATACAGATGTTTTCATGATCCTGGTTTATATAGATGAACTGTCTCTGACCCCAAAGTCAGACAAAACAAAGTCTGCCCCCGATTTACAGTGATGCACATTCATGTGTGTGTGTGTGTGTGTGTGTGTGTGTGTGTGTGTGTGTGTGTGTGTGTGTGCGTGTGTGTGTGTGTGTGTGTGCGTGTGTGTGTGTGTGTGCGTGTGTGTGTGTGTGTGTGTGTGTGTGTGTGTGTGTGTGTGTGTGTGTGTGTGTGTGTGTGCGTGTGTGTGTGTGTGTGTGTGTGTGCGTGTGTGTGTGTGTGTGTGTGTGTGTGTGCGTGCGTGCGTGTGTGCGTGCGTGTGTGCGTGCGTGTGCGTGTGTGTCTGTGTGTGTGCGTGTGTGTGTGTGTGTGTGTGTGTGTGTGTGTGTGTGTGTGTGTGGTGTGTGTGTGTGTGTGTGTGTGTGCGTGTGTGTGTGTGTGTGTGTGTGTGTGTGTGTGTGTGCGTGTGTGTGTGTGTGTGTGTGTGTGTGTGTGTGTGTGTGTGTGTGTGTGTGTGTGTGTGTGTGTGTGTGGACTGTTGGTTTATTATGGGTGTGATCTAGTTTTACAGTTGCTTAACACATGCCATGCTGCAAAATACAGCTAAAACCTAATTTTCTTTTATTTATTTTAATACATTTAATTACATTTTATTTTATTTATTTTAATGTGTCAATTTTTTGTTTTAAATAATTTGTATACCCTTCTGCAAAATAGTTAAACCTACTGATATATATATTGTTCTTTTTACAATTATTAACTTTTTTCATCCTGCTGCTAAATATAGTTAAAATCTACTTTTATTTTATTTTATTTGACATACCATGATGCAAAATACAGTTAAAACCTAGTTTTATTTTAATTACATTTTTTAAAATGTATCTATGTATTTTATTTTGTACAGTTACAAATACAGTTAAAACGTATACATATTTATTTTTTATTATTTAATAAAGTTAAAATGTATACTTATTTTTATTTATTCTTTGTACCTTCTGCAAAATACATTTGAAACCTTTTATTTTTTTACCCTTCTGCAAAATACTGTTCTCATTTTATTTTTGTTTTTATTGTATTTTTATAAAAAAAAATATTTTGTATTTTATTGTACCCATCTGCAATATTATTTTTTTTATTATTATTTATAAAAAAAAAATATTGACCAATTTATGATGGCATCACATGACGCTATATCACCTTGAACCAGCAAAAACCCGTCACCATGTTCCAGAAAGCAGCTTGATACGAGCTGTTGTTTCCCAGCAGAAACTTCAGGAGCCATTCTGGCCCAGTTTAATCTTATGAACTTTCTTCTTTGAGAGTCATCATATGTCCACTTATACGATATATACGTCACCATACAGAAGAAAAGACCTCTTGCTCCTTTTAAGTTCACCTCTACCTGAACATTATTTGTTTCTTCTGGTGTTTAAGCAGATGATTCTTTGTCGAATGACATCACCTGAGGATCTCTCATCTTCTCTTTCTTTATCTCCATCCTGAACCCATTTCACCGCTTCTCAGCCAAAGCAAGATGACATTTCATATGTACAGCGGCTCACGCTGATCCAGCTGCGCGCTCGCTGCTTATCTTAGATTGGTTACCGCCAGCGTCCTCAACCGTGTGGTGTGTGTGTGTGTGTGTGTGTGTGCGTGTGTGTCGTGTGTGTGTGTGTGTGTGTGTGCGTGTGTGTGTGTGTGTGCGTGTGCGTGTGTGTGTGCTGTGTGTGCTGTGCTGTGTCTGTGCTGTGTGTGCGTGTGCGTGCGTGTGTGTGTGTGTGTTTACTTGCATGTTTTTTTTGCTTCAAATAGAAAATTCCTGTCCAAACACAAATTCTGTCGTGCTTGTGATGCATCAGTATCCCATAATTTCACCTTGATATCATAATTATCTTTTTTTTTTGCCATAATGACTTTTGTCTCTGAAAGATGACTTGGTATCTTTTAATGATGTAGTACTTGTGTCTCAAATTTTAACTTCATATCATAATTATTACATTTTGTCGTCATAATGACTTATCTCATAATTCTGATTTAGTATTATAATTAACTTTTTATGTCATAATGATTTTGATCTCAAAGACTAGGTAATCATTATCATAATTTTGACTTAGGATAATGACTTTTCATGCCACAATAATGACTTTATCTCATAATGATGATAATTTTGACTTATTATAATAATGACTTTTCATGCCACAATAATGACTTTATCTCATAATGTGACATAATGAATGACCTTTATCTGACTTTTTATGTAATAATAACGACTTATCTCATCTTAGTACCTCATTTTATCTCATGTGACTTTGTATCTGTAAGTAAATAAGCACAATTACTAGAATAGTAACTTTAAGATTATCCCATTGACTTTTTTCTCTCTTTTTGGCAAATTAAACTGATCCAATAACACAAATATGGACATAAACAGCATGTTGATCTCATTTTTTAAGGATCCAGTTTAAGATGAAGCAGTTTTCTCCTGTGCATTTGACGACCTGAAGTTCTTAGTTATGATAAATTGTATGTGATTTTCTTCATTTCGTCATCCTCTGCACTTACTCATCGTCCTAATACATTATACAATTAGCCTGATGCAATGTCCTTCTGTCAGAAGATGATGAGGGTTTATGAAGAATGTTTTCTGTAATTAGGTCAGATCAATATAGGTTTAAAATAGCACTCGCACAAAAGGCTTCCAGGGTAACAGAAATCGATTTTCTGCTAAACAAAAACGGGAGAGAAGTTATGCAAGGCTCGAGTCTCAGCCCTCTTTCGTTGATTGTTTGGGGTGCTGCGAGAAGATGAGACTCAGTTTTTCTCTTTCATCACTAGCATGTGTCATGCTGCCATCTCCATGAGCTTTGTCTGACCTTCTGAAGGACTTTTCAGTGCTCAAGTGTTTGATTATGCCGACTTTGAATACGCTTTGTGTGGTGTTAATGAATCCATGTTAACGGGAGATTTGTGTATGCGAGAGAACCTCGTTCTCATAACCTACTTGCAGGAGTGTTTTGTGTGTTGTGCTGTAATCTGTTTATAGGTTTGTAACTGCATAGTTAGATTGTAGCCTGCTGCTCGGCGCAGACTTATGACCCACATAGTCTTAAATAATGGTTCGTGTCATATTCATATGGAAGCCATTTCAAATAAGAACAAATGATCAAAATTATGACATCAAAAGTCTAAAATGTGGGATGCTAAGTCATAATTGACATAAGTCTAAAATTATGAGATACTAAGTCATAATTGACATAAGTCTAAAATTATGAGATACTAAGTCATAATTGACATAAGTCTAAAATTATGAGATACTAAGTCATAATTGACATAAGTCTAAAATTATGAGATACTAAGTCATAATTGACATAAGTCTAAAATGTGGGATGCTAAGTCATAATTGACATAATTCTAAAATTATGAGATACTAAGTCATAATTGACATAAGTCTAAAATTATGATAGCTAAGTCATAATTGACGTACTGTAAAATTATGAGATACTAAGTCATAATTGAGAGACTTAAGTCTAAAATTATGAGATGCCTAAGTCATAATTGACAAAAAGAAGTTATGACACAAAATTATGAGATACCAAGTTATAGTTATTGACTTAAAAAGTCTAAAATTATGAGATACTAAGTCATAATTGAAAAATTCAAAATTATGAGATACTGGGACATAATTATGATATAAGTCAAAGATGTAAGATGTAAAGTCATAGTTTTGACGTACTGTAAAATTATGAGATACTAAGTCATAATTGAGAGACTTAAGTCAAAAATTATGAGATGCCTAAGTCATAATTGACATAAGTCTAAAATGTGAGATACTAAGTCATAATTGACATAAGTCTAAAAGTGTGAGATACCAAGTTATAGTTATGACTTAAAAAGTTAAAATTATGAGATACTAAGTCATAATTGGGGGTGAGTCATAATTTTGATACCCTAAGTCTTAATTTTGACTGAAAATTTTAATTCTGAGATACTAAGTCATAATTATGATGTAAAAAGTCAATATTATGAGATACTTAGCCTTAATGACATAAAAAGCCAAGTTATGAGATGCTAAGCCATAATTATAACAAAAAGTAAAAATTATGAGATACTAGGTCAAAATTGTGACAAATGTAAAAAATGTAAGATGCTAAGTTGTAATTATGAATAATCATAATTATGACTAATCTCATAATTTAATTTTTTATCTACTTATATGTCATTTTGACTTAGTAAGTTTTAATTCTGGCGTATAAAGTCAATTTTGATAGTCATTATTAATCACTAAGTCATAATTGAGATAAAAGATTAAAATTGAGATGCTAGGTGAGGACAAAAAGGTCATAAGTATTCTATAAAAAGTCATAATGTCATATCATAATGACAAAGTAATAAATTATGAGTCACCGTTCTTTACGTTTTATTCAAAAGAGCTGATTGAAATATTATCTCTGGCATTATAGCTGGTCGTTGAAGGACACATTTTGTAGGAACCAGGAAAACATTTGCTATTTTTATCTCACATAAAACAGGAATATTTTCTAGAGTTGTCAAGTTGCACAGAATCTAAGCTTTTTATGAGAATTGTATTAAATGTTTGATTATGATCTGTATCTGCCATGAAATGCATTAGAAGCTGATATGGGAATAAACTCAAATGCAGAAAGCTGAAAACACATGATGTGAACCGTGAACTCGTTTGCTTTAAAATGAACTCTGGAGTCATGTCATCCTGACCATGCATCTTATGATTGTGAACCACTTCTGTTCTTATTAAAACGCTCTTTCTCTCTCTCTGTAGTGGACCAGGCCGACCCGTACGCTCACATCGCTGCGCTTCACTTCGATCAGATGCTGCAGAGGTTTGGATCGCCCATCATCATCCTCAACCTCGTCAAGGTGAGATCCCCACCCCAAAATCAGGAGGAAATTATACTCGGCATAAAGAGAAATCACCAGAATGTCAATATTCTAGCACTGTAATATTGATTGTAAAACATGTTATTGATCAGTTATGTTTTTTTATTCCTTTTATAAGGACAAACTTTGAAAGACATGGTTTGTATGATGTACTCAAAAAAGTTACTTTTTTATCACGCATACAATTAAATAATTTTAATAGTTATATGACAAAAAAAGTCACAATTATTAGATACAAAGCCATAATTATGACATAAACGTTTACATTTTGTGATACTAAGTCATAATTATGACAAAGTAAAAATTATGAGATACTGAGTCATTATGACATAAATAGTCAAAATTATGAGATACTAAGTCATAATTATGATAAAAGTCAAAGTTATGAGATGCTAAGTCATAAATATGACAAAGTAAAAATTATGAGATACTGAGTCATTATGACATAAATAGTCAAAATTATGAGATACTAAGTCATAATTATGATAAACAGTCAAAGTTATGAGATGCTAAGTCATAAATATGACAAAGTAAAAATTATGAGATACTGAGTCATTATGACATAAATAGTCAAAATTATGAGATACTAAGTCATAATTATGACAAACATTTACATTTTGGTCATTGCACACGGAGTCCGAAATGTTCGTACGTTGAAAAATAAATACGACCTCACGTTATGTCGATCACGTTTACACACTGCCTCCAAATTTTTGTCCGTCATAAAAAATTTGTATCGGGTTCGATTTTTGCGTTTTTCGCATCCGTGGAAAGCATTTTGAGAGGTGTTTTGACAGTTCAGAGCCACCGTACAAGCGAACGCCAAAATCCAGCATGGCGATTGTCAAATTGATCCACTTCGTCTCGCAGCACAAAGCACTGTATATAGATCCTCGCACGCTGAGTTCACAGAAACTAGCTGGTCTTCCTTTTTAATATGTGGCTCTAGTATCGCTAGCAAAGCATCAAACTGAGCCGCTGACATCCTGAAGTGAACTTTGAATCGCCCGTGATAATCCCGCTGATCCTTAATAACGAGGAACTCTCCGTCCTCTATATTTTAGGATTGGATGGACCCAATATTTCCTTTCTTTTTCTTTTTCTTTTTTTAAGAAGCAAGAGGACAAACCAAATCATCCTCAATGCTTAAAGAGAATTTGTATCGTTTTGCGGATTAATTAATACGCATCGGACTCAGTGTGCAAGGTTTCTGTGCGTGATTAATTTTTAGGATTATGAATACAAAAAAACGCATGCGAAATTTCAGACTCAGTGTGCAGAGACCTTAAGTCATAATTATGATAAACGGTCAAAGTTATGAGATGCTCAGTCATAATTATGACAAAATAAAATTATGAGATACTGAGTCATTATGACATAAATAGTCAAAATTATGAGATACTAAGTTCAAAATAATTATCAGATGTTAAGCCATAATTATGACAAAATGTCAATTGTCAAAATTACGATGGACTCAAGAAAACATTTATATCAATTTTAATCATAAGTGTTAATAAGAATCGTAAGATAAGAATCTTCCAAACTTTTATAAGCTGAATTTTATTGAATGTTTGATTAAAATCTGCAATGAAATAACCTTTAGAAGCTGATATGGCAATAAACTCAAATAAAAGCAAACAGAATATTTAGCATGAAGCAAATGAGGCCTGTTTTTTGCATTATTAATATTAATAACAATTATCACTGCATCATATCACCTTGCATTATTTCACATTAAATATTGTGTTGCTCTGTCACGTTGTTGTGAACACCATTTTTAGCTCCTTTTTATGCTTCTTTTCATGTGCATTCAATTTTAAACATTTGGGGCTTTGGTATTTTTTTATATATTTTTTTAATAATAGTCTTTTTTAGACTGCATTTATTTGATCAAAAATAGTTAAATTGTAAAATAATATTATACAGTTTTTTATGTGAATAAAAAATCTGTTAAAATGTAATGTATTGCTGTGATCAAAGCTGGATTTTCTTCAGTGTCACATGATCCTTCAGAAATCATTTTAATATGCTGATTTACTGCTCAAGAAACATAACTGGTTATTATTGGTTTTTGCAAAAACCGTGATACATTTTAATTTTTTAGGATCCTCAAATGAATAGAAAGTTCAAAAGAACAGCATTTATTTGAAATATAACTCTTTTGTAACATTATAAATGTATTTACTGGCACTTTTGATCAAAATAATTCTTCCTGACTGAATACAAATATTAATTTCTTTCACAAAATACTAAAATGCATGCACTCTGTGTGCTTCACATGAACACTTTTAGCATCTAATGCACTTGCTATAAATACAGCAGACTGCACACATGAAGAAACGCACATGCACTCTTCACTGATGATTTTGAGTAATAGCTACTGTCCAGATTTCCCATCTCTCACGTTGGCTGTCATGAGATACGACAGAACAAAGACCCAAATCACAGTTTGAGCCAAACACACACACACACACACACACACACACACACACACACACACACACACACACACACACACACACACACACACACACACACACACACACACACACACACACACACACACACACACACACACACACACACACACACACACACACACACAAGCCATGTGATGTCCGTGTGAACACCAGGTGCCAAAAAGGACATAATGTAACACAAACTGTAGCCTGTCATGTTGAAAACATGTGCATGTGTGTTTCGGGCTTTGTTTCAGTGTGTGATTCACCGTGTATTTTCTGTCCAGATAAAAGCGTGTGACAAAAGAGCCTTAATGACCCAAATGAGGCGCATTACATGCCAAGAATGCGGTCTAATTAACTCCACACGCTCGTTTAGTGTGCCGGACCATGCAGTCGCAACACGTGTGCGGTTTGTGTGTGAAGTGCATCCCTGCACAACACAACCACGTCACCCAAATGTCAGTGGCCCACCACCACCACACAACAAACACCAAACACACACGTCACAACCACACAGTGGCCAGTGGCCTCCACCTCCCACCAGTGGCACAAGTGTGTGTGTGTGTGTCACAGTGTGTGTGTCAGTCCAAGTGGAGTGTGTGTGTGTGTGTTTGTGTGGTGTGTGTGTGTGTGTTCCGTGTGTGTGTCAGTGTGTGTGTGTGTGTGTGTTTGTGTGGCCTCCAGTGGAGTGTGTGTGTGTGTGTGTGTGTGTGTTGTGTGTGTGTCAGTGGGTGTGTGTGTGTGTGTGTGTGTGTGTGTGTGTGTCAGTGGCCTGTGTGTGTGTGTGTGTGTTCCAGTTGTGTGTGTGTGTGTCAGTGGCCTCCAGTGTGTGTGTGTTTGTCGGTGGCCTCCAGTGGAGTGTGTGTTTGTGTGTGTGTGTGTGTGTGTGTGTTTGTCAGTGGCCTCCAGTGGAGTGTGTGTGTGTGTGTGTGTGTGTGTTTGTCAGTGGGTGTGTGTGTGTGTGTGGTGTGTGTGTGTGTGTTTGTCAGTGGTGTGTGTGTGTGTGTGTGTGTGTGTGTGTCAGTGGCCTCCAGTGGAGTGTGTGTGTTTGTCAGTGGCCTCCAGTGGAGTGTGTGTGTCAGTGGCCTCCAGTGGAGTGTGTGTGTTTGTCAGTGGCCTCCAGTGGAGTGTGTGTGTGTGTGTGTGTGTGTGTGAGTGTGTGTTTGTCAGTGGCCTCCAGTGGAGTGTGTGTGTGTTTGTCAGTGGCCTCCAGTGGAGTGTGTGTGTGTTTGTCAGTGGCCTCCAGTGGAGTGTGTGTGTGTGTTTGTCAGTGGCCTCCAGTGGAGTGTGTGTGTGGGAGGCAGATGGCATTGTGGGCCGCAGAGAGGACTCGGACGGCCGCTGAATGATTTCTGTGAATGCTGGAGATGTTCAGAAGCACGTGTAAATGTGGCAAGGATTGAGCGTGTAAATCACACATGGATCACGTGTGCTTCTGCCTGCTGGCGTGTGCGACGGTCAGATAATGTCTTACTAGTGTTCATCGTGGATTAGTCATGGCTCTCTATAGAGGAGCAGGAGGACGTGTGTTTGAGTCATCGTCCACATGTCTACATCCACATCTAGCTCTATACAGCGTCTCTTATGCATTCTGATTCATTATTTAATTGTAGATATAGAAATGTGCTTATGAAAATCTAGCGTCCTGGCAAATCTTTGAACATTGCTCAAATGTTTTTTTATTTATATACAATATCTGATGTTATAATAAAAAAGCAGTATTTATTAATTCGGATTCGTTATTTAATTCAGCATTTAAAAAAGAGAGTAAAAGTTGTTTCTCCATGATAAAATGCATATGATTTTAAACATATTATTAGTGTAAAACGTTGCTTATGAAAATGTAGGGACTTGGCAAACCTATGATGAACGTTGTGGCAACATTTTGTGTTTTTTTAAGTAATATCTGATGTTCTTCAAAGTAAAAATGCAGTATTTAGTCATTCTGATACATTATTTAATTTAGCATTTTAGAAAAGAGAGAAAATGATTGTCAAAGTTGTGTTTTTATGAAAAAATGCATATGGTTTATGCATTTTAAATGCATTATTGCGAGGAAATAACTCTTAACATTGTGTTTCATTTTCATTCAATCTCTGATGTCCTTCCAAAGTAAAAAAAATAAAAATAAAATGCAGTGTTTATTAATTCTGGTTCATTATTTCATTCAGAATTTTTAAATAAGAGTGCAAATGATTCTCAAAGTTGCATTTATTTGATCAAAAATACAGTAAAACAGTAATATTTTCATCTTATATTTAAAAAAAGGGAGAAAATGATTCTCAAATTTTGTTTAATGATGAAATGCATATCATCACGCATGTAAAACATGTATTAATTGTTATTAATTCTGGTTCAGTTTAGCATTATATAAAAGGCAGTAAAAGATTCTTAAAGTTGTGTCCCTATGATAAAATGCATTCAAACGTATTATTTGTGTAGAAATATTATTTTGTTTGAATAGAAAGGAGCTTTGTTGTGTTGTTTGCCAAACTTTACCAACATAGTTTTTCTAGAATGCTGTATTTTCCACAAAAAACTTTGATGTAAGGTTTACTTTGAAAACAATTTCCACTCAGAAATGGCTAGTAAATGTAATAAAGTAATAACAATGAATCGTCACATTGAGTTAAATGTGAAATTTTGAAGTAGTAAGACTGAAATAGTATTTTCTTGTGAAACACACTAATGATCTCGACATGTTTTCTGCACGTTGTCCGTTGTTCCCAAAGATTTGCTGTGTTTTTGTTTTGTTGAAGGCTGGAGAGGTTTCAGGGCTGGAGAGCATCTATTGTTAGAGGTTGAGGTTACAGTGCTGGAGTCAGTGTGATGATTGTTAGTTTGGTGGTTTTGATTTTGTCAGAAACGAGAGAAGCGGAAGCACGAGAAGATCCTGAGTGAAGAGTTTTATCCCGCCATCATCAACCTGAACCAGTTCCTCCCGCCGGAGCACGCCATCGAGTACATCGCCTGGGACATGGCACGATACACCAAGAGGTGCGTAAAACTGTGACTTTTATATCAACTGATAGAATATTTACAGGTTTGGAGTCTGAGTCTCTTCTGCTCGCTGCGTATGTGAGCCTGGAGCACAAAACCAGTCAATTTTCTGGAAGTCATCTGAAAGCTGAATAAATAATATTTCCATTGATGTATGGTTTGTTATGATAGGACAATATTTGCTGAAATACAACTATTTGAAAATCTGGAATCTGAGGGTGCAAAAAAATCTAAATATTGAGAAAATCATCTTTAAAGTTGTTCAAATGAAGTTCTTAGCAATGCATATTACTAATCAAAAATTAAGTTTTGATATATTTATGGTAGGAAACTTACTAAATATATTCATGGATCATGATCTTAATATCCTAATGATTTTTGGCATAAAAGAAAAAAATATAATTTTGAGCCATAAAATGTATTGTTGGCTATTGCTACAAATATACCTGTGCTGCTTATGACTGCTTTTGTGCTCCAGGGTCACATATGTGCATTTCAAAATTGTGAAATATTATTAGAATTCAAAATATCTCTTTTCTATGTGAATATATATTAAACTGTAATTTATTTCTGTGATGCGCAGCTGTATTTTCAGCATCATTACTCCAGTCTTCAGTGTCACATGATCTTCAGAAATCATAATAATATGCTGATTTACTGAAATCATTTCTGATTATTATCAATGTTGAAAACAGTTGTGCTGCACAATATTTTTGTGGAAACTGATACATTGAATTTGTCAGGATTGACTGATGAATAGAAAGAACAGCGTTTATTTGCGACAGAAATCTGTTGTGACGTCTCGTCTGCAGTAAACTGTGTAACGTGTTGGATCGTCTCAGTATGATCGCTGAGAGCGTGGTGAAGAGGACGGGATTCTTCGTTAATAGACCTGACTTTTATTGCCACGCGTTACGTCCTGATGAAAGGTAAATGCACACATTGAAATGACCTCTACAACAACACATCCGTTTGATTAATGTGAATTAATTCCACAGAAGCTAAGTCTGTTTCAGCAGCGGCGTCACACGCTAAAGGAGCAAGAAATAAACTAATCCGTCTTAAGCTTGTGGAAAATAATGTTGTTTATGTATTTAATAACAAATGTTACTCATTTAAATTCACATTTATGTGATAGAAATGCCTTCAGAAAAAACTGTTCAGTCTCTAACATGTGTTTTTATATGCAAATGAGTTTTGTTGTAAATCGTTTGCAGAATATTATGAAATGTTTGCTGCATCAGAGCAATAAATTAAAGGAACAGTTCACCCAAATATGAAAATATGCTTAGGATTTACTCACCCTCGGGTCGTCCAATATGTAGATGAGTTTGATTCTTCATCAGGTTTGTAGAAATGTGTCTCAGCAATGGAAGTGAATGGGTGCCGTCAGAATGAGAGTCTGATAAAAACATCACAATAATCCACAGTCCATCAGTTAACATCTGGAGAAGACAAAAGATGAAACTAATCCAGCATTAAGACTCATATTTTTGCAAAAAGCCAAGGTTTGAAGTAAGTTAAAACATCTTAATGCTGGATTAGTTTCATATTTTGTCTTCTCCAGATGTTAACTGATGGACTGTGGATTATTGTGATGTTTTTATCAGACTCTCATTCTGACGGCACCCATTCACTTCCATTGCTGAGACACATTTCTACAAACCTGATGAAGAAACAAACTCATCTACATCTTGGACGACCTGAGGGGAGTAAATCCTAATTAGCATATTTTCATTTTTGGTGAACTATTCCTTTAACACTTTACTTGAAGCATTTATATGTAATGCACTATAAAAATATCTTGAATGCATTAATGATGCACCTCATTGTATGATGGTTGCTTTAATGCATAACAGCAGATGTAACAAAGAATCTCAAATATTATAATGCACTTTATCTTTATTTGCAGTTTATTGTGCATTACAATGCAAATTATGAATGTCTTTATAATGCATTGCATTATACCTAAAGTTGCTGTTGAGAGTTTTCTGTAATCTTTTCACTTCTAGAAATGGATTTATGTGTAAGATGTGTATTCCACATGAAGGCCATGATGCTCCAAACACTGAATGAATGACTGAGGGAAGAATAGTGTTATAGATCAGAGACTCACACTAATATACCGAACGAATAGACAACGAGCGCAGTTTCTCCTCCTGAGCTGTGTATGTGTACAGTCTGTCAGAAACCCCCCCGTCGGAGTCCCAGCGGAAGGAAAGGGCAGCACTGTTGTGTTGTTGTAAAGCGCTGATGGTGTTTCACTGGTTGGTTGTCCAACACTCGAGGTTTAAACGACTCTTTGTCCTTCAGGTGGGGAGATCTCGGAGGGAAGGTCACACCGAGCGGCAGGTTACAGGTTTGTCTCGACTCTCAGCTTCAGATCTGTCCATTCAGAAATCAAGCGTCCCACTGACAGAGTTTACATCGCTGTTTAAATATGAATGCATTCAGTGCTGTTTCTGACAGCTATATGATTCACAGATACATAACGGAGAAAATCCTGTGTTTTTACATTGATAAAATACACATTTAAAACCCATCTTAAGACATATCTGCTTAGAGAAGATTTTGATCGGTAGGTGTTGAACAGATTCACACATTTTATGAACAATAAACTATATAGACTGATATAAAATCAATTCAAAACTACCAAATATAACAAAAACACACAACAAACCTACTAAATTAAATTAAAATTAAAACTGAGCATAAAAATAGATTCAAAATATGATATACACACACATATATATATATATACTTTGCTTGTGTGTTTTTTAGTTATTTCTAAATATAAAAATATAAATGTATTTAAACCATTTGTTTTATTGTTTGTTTCATTGTTTTATTATTATTTCTATTTAGATTTTTCTCTTTTGATATATTTTTTTATTTTACAAGTGTTGTAATAAACAGTGTTTTTTGTCATTTGTTAGATTGAATTGTTTTAAAGGTGGTAGGAATATCTGGCTTGAAACCGTCAAAATTCAGCAAATTATCATTGATTTTTTCTTTTCTCTCTAACGATGTATATTTACTTTTGTTTTATGCATTTTTCTTTTTTAAATCAATGTTCCATAAATTAATTAGGGCTTTTTTTAATATATATTTTTAGTTTCTTGTAATTGCACTTTGGTACACTCTGTTTTTTTAAATACATATGAATTTAAACAATGTTTATGAAATATTTAATTTCATGCAAAGTGCTCTTTTGAGGATGGTAAGATGTTTTTGAGTCTCTTCTGCTCACAAAGAGCTGCATTTATTTGATCAAACATATTTTTTTTACAGTTAAAATAGCCATTTTCTACATGGATATCAGTGCAAATGTAATTTATTTCTATGATCAGAGCTGAGTTTTCAGCATCATTACTCATCTTCTGTGTCACATGATCGTCATTTTTCGTGTTGTTTTGACAGACGGGTGTTTTGAGGACGAACTGCGTGGACTGTCTGGATCGAACCAACACCACTCAGTTCATGGTGGGTAAATGTGCTCTGGCGTATCAGCTCTACGCTCTCGGGATGATCGACAAACCCAAGCTTCAGTTCGACACGGACTGCGTCAGGTATCTGCGCAAACACACGTTACAGCAGTCAGACGTGGTTTCCGTCCACTGATGATGCTTCTGTGTGTGTGCAGGTTATTCGAGGAGCTGTACGAGGATCACGGGCGACACGCTGTCTTTACAGTACGGAGGATCTCAGCTGGTCCACCGAGTGAAGACGTACCGTAAGATCGCGCCCTGGACACAGCACTCCAAAGACATCATGCAGACGCTCTCCCGTTACTACAGCAACGCCTTCTCAGGTAAAGAGCTGAGCACCTGGATGCTGCTTTCATCGGTACCCTGGTATCCAAGCTGGTATTATGTTCAAAGACTCATGGTATTTTTGTCCACTGGAAAACATGTCAGGAGAGAAAAATCAATCTAAATCAAAATAAACAACTCGTATAAATTATATATAATATTATTTGTTTTACTTCACTACTGGTCAAAAATTAGGAATAATGATATTTTGTTTTAGATGTCTCTTTTGCTCACCAAGGTAGCATTTATTTGATCCGAAATACGTAAAAAAATGTGCAAAAATTATTATAATTTAAAATCTATGAATATGTGTTAAATTATAATTTATTTCTGTGATGCGCAGCTGTATTTTCAGCATCATTACTCCAGTCTTCAGTGTCACATGATCTTCAGAAATCATAATAATATACTGATTTGCATTTTTCTTGATTAAGCACATTTAAACTCCAGATTCTCATTACGGTAATGCAAAAAAAAAAAGCATAACTTTTCCACATACCCGTCTTTAGAAATGTGCGTATTACATAATATGATGTTAATGTGTCACGTTTCATAAGTTAATGATGGTCTGCAGCTGGAGAGAGAGAGAGAGAGACATGTGTGAGCCATTATATCCTTCACCCACTTTCTCTCCTTCATGAATTATTCATATCTGGCTTTGTGCTGATGGGCCGCTTTGTGTGAGTTATAATGATTTCATTTATAAGCGGCCGATCTCACATGTGATTTGCCCAGTGCAGAGCCACAGAAACCACGCATAGTGTCAGGTTTTGCTGTATAAGAAGAGGTTTTCTGAAATCACATTGTTGCGTTTTTCCATGTTTATTGTGTTTCATTTATTGTATTTCCTGACATGAGTGGTTCTTTTATAGGCCTATGTGTCGGTATAGTAACAACCCAGTTCTAGTCTCCGTGGTTACAGCGTCTCCAAACTCGAATCCCATTGGTCGATGGTGAATATTATTGGGTCACACGGTAATTCTGCGTTTGAACGTTCACCGCTTCCTCGCGGGAGCTCGGTTTACGCACACAAACCCTCATGTTGGGGTTTAAATTGCTTGATGTTCTCATAATAACGTTTTGATTTTAGGATATGAGTGAAATCTAATTTAACTCTGAAATGTGATGTAATTGCCGTTTGGTTAATTGGCGAAGGCGCCGCATTCCAATCAAGCGCTGATTATATTGCACCCGTGTGAACGGTTTCGCCGTCAGCGACGCTGCATAGTTTACATTAACAAACGTGTGTGTGTGTGTGTGTGTGTGTGTGTGTGTGTGTGTGTGTGTGTGTGTGTGTGTGTGTGTGTGTGTGTGTGTGTGTGTGTGTGTGTGTGTGTGTGTGTGTGTGTGTGTGTGTGTGTGTGTGTATTTGTCACTGTGGTGACCTACATTGAGGTCCTCATGGGTGTGCTGAATGGAAAGTCCTGTGTAGGGTGGTGTATTCAATAAATGGTATGTACAGTATAAAAACCATTGCGCCTTTGGAGAGTCCTACAAGGATAGCAAATTATATAGATATTTCAGGCATCTTAATTTTACAGTGAAAACATATTTAACCGTAATATACACATTGAAATGATCTTAGCTTATAAACCCTATCTAAATAGCAACACAGTTTCTATTCTTGAGTGTCTCTATCATGTGTCAGAACTTGACCTAAAGCTGAAATGGGAACTTGTATAAGTTGTTTGAGGGTACTATTGTTGCGTCTTCTACAGTAATATTGCAGTCACCATCATAGTTTTCATTTATATGACTTGATTATTTAGTTTTTGAATTATACTGCTACATCTTGTCATTTTACAGTGATACACATAGCATGAACAAGCGCCCATGTTCAGGGTGATAGGGTGGACATATCTTATGGTTTATACTTCGAATAATGGCCCATAATTATCTAATATGTTTCTATAGTACTTGAGTGTCTACTAAATATGATATGTCATAAAGCGAATGGGAAATTAAAACCAACATTTTTGAGTATTGTGAGGGCTGAAAGGCACTCGTAATGTTGTATTTTTATATTTTATGTAATAGTATACTATTTGTATTGTTAATTTTTAAACACATGATTTATCTAATCCCCTTTACATATTAAAACTGACTTTTGGCTAATAAATATATAAAGTTGTTTTTTTTTTTACCCTATGAAGAGAATTAAACAATATTTTAAGATCAATTAAAATAATGTTTTTTTATTTAAAGTTTTTGCTGAATGATTCATAACATTGTATGCCTTAATTTATTTTTTATTTTAATTAAATTATTAATTTTTAAATTGTATTTTAAAATTCTAGTTTTTAAATTCAAATAATTTAAATTAAATGTTTATATTGCATAACTTTTATGCAATATAAGTTTATTTTACATCAACAGTTTATTTTTTTATATATATTTGGTGTTCGATGTTAAAACTGACTTTGTTTTTTTTAGCCTATAAAGAGTTTAGGAATTAAAATATTAATTTACTTTTTATTATGATTTTTTCTTCTGAATGATCTAAAACCTTTATGCCATAACATGTTTTTTTTTAAGAAACAATGAAATAGTTGTAATATATTAATATATTGTAACAACCTCATTTTTAATATGTTGAATTTTAATTATTCTGACTGTAATAATTAATAATTGGTCTTCCATAGTAGCATACATTTAAATAATGTCATCCACAGTAAAAAAACACACCTCAATACCATAGTAAAAATGCAAAAATATGATTTCTACGTATTTGTATGAAAAACAGTAGTCTAAATACATTTAGCATAAATGCACAAATGCTATAACTTAATCACAAAAAATACAATATTACCATTACCCCTTTAATACATTTAATTCTTGTCTACATTAATAATAAAATGAAATTCCATATGAATATCCCACATTTATTGCCCCGTTCTATTTAAAACAGTAACGTTTCTATAATCGAATCACTTGATCCAGAGATGAAGTTATTAAAGGAGGAGTGAGGCTTGTTTCTTCTCTGATATGAGCAGAGATGAAGATTGAGTGACGTCTCCTGTCGTTTAACCTGATCTCCGCGTCTCATTTCCTCTCTAGACGAGGTGTTAACGAGGTGTTAACGTGACCCGTTCTATTTAAAACAGTAACGTTTCTATAATCGAATCGCTTGATCCGAGGCTTGTTTCTTCTCTGATATGAGCAGAGATGAAGTTATTAAAGGAGGAGTGACGTCTCCTGTCGTTTTAACCTGATCTCCGCATCTCATTTCCTCTCTAGACGAGGTGTTAACGAGGTGTTTAACGTGACCCGTTCTATTTAAAACAGTAACGTTTCTATAATCGAATCGCTTGATCCGAGGCTTGTTTCTTCTCTGATATGAGCAGAGATGAAGTTATTAAAGGAGGAGTGACGCCTTCTGTCGTTTTAACCTGATCTCCGCGTCTCATTTCCTCTCTAGACGAGGTGTTAACGAGGTGTTTAACGTGACCCGTTCTATTTAAAACAGTAACGTTTCTATAATCGAATCGCTTGATCCAAGGCTTGTTTCTTCTCTGATATGAGCAGAGATGAAGTTATTAAAGGAGGAGTGACGCCTTCTGTCGTTTTAACCTGATCTCCGCATCTCATTTCCTCTCTAGACGAGGTGTTAACGAGGTGTTTAACGTGACCCGTTCTATTTAAAACAGTAACGTTTCTATAATCGAATCGCTTGATCTGAGGCTTGTTTCTTCTCTGATATGAGCAGAGATGAAGTTATTAAAGGAGGAGTGACGTCTTCTGTCGTTTTAACCTGATCTCCGCGTCTCATTTCCTCTCTAGACGAGGTGTTAACGAGGTGTTTAACGTGACCCGTTCTATTTAAAACAGTAACGTTTCTATAATCGAATCGCTTGATTCGAGGCTTGTTTCTTCTCTGATATGAGCAGAGATGAAGTTATTAAAGGAGGAGTGACGTCTCCTGTCGTTTTAACCTGATCTCTGCGTCTCATTTCCTCTCTAGACGAGGTGTTAACGAGGTGTTTAACGTGACCCGTTCTATTTAAAACAGTAACGTTTCTATAATCGAATCGCTTGATCCGAGGCTTGTTTCTTCTCTGATATGAGCAGAGATGAAGTTATTAAAGGAGGAGTGACGTCTTCTGTCGTTTTAACCTGATCTCCGCGTCTCATTTCCTCTCTAGACGAGGTGTTAACGAGGTGTTTATACGTGACCCGTTCTATTTAAAAACAGTAACGTTTCTATAATCGAATCGCTTGATCGAGGCTTGTTTCTTCTCTGATATGAGCAGAGATGAAGTTATTAGAATTGCGTGGAGGAGTGACGTCTCCTGTCGTTTTAACCTGATCTCCGCATCTCATTTCCACAAGGTTTCTAGACGAGGTGTTAACGAGGTGTTTAAACGTGACCCGTTCTATTTAAAACAGTAACGTTTCTATAATCGAATCGCTTGATTCGAGGCTTGTTTCTTCTCTGATATGAGCAGAGATGAAGTTATTAAAGGAGGAGTGACGTCTCCTGTCGTTTTAACCTGATCTCCGCGTCTCATTTCCTCTCTAGACGAGGTGTTAACGAGGTGTTTAACGTGACCCGTTCTATTTAAAACAGTAACGTTTCTATAATCGAATCGCTTGAGTCCGACGTCTCCTGTCGCTGATTGTTTCCTTCTCTGATATGAGTCAGTTTCTATAATCGATGAAGGCTTGTTATTAAATGAGGAGTGACGCATCTCTGTCGTTTTAACCTGATCTCCGCGTCTCATTTCCACTCTAGACGAGGTGTTAACGAGGTGTTTAACGTGACCCGTTCTATTTAAAACAGTAACGTTTCTATAATCGAATCGCTTGATCCGAGGCTTGTTTCTTCTCTGATATGAGCAGAGATGAAGTTATTAAAGGAGGAGTGACGTCTCCTGTCGTTTTAACCTGATCTCCGCGTCTCATTTCCTCTCTAGACGAGGTGTTAACGAGGTGTTTAACGTGACCCGTTCTATTTAAAACAGTAACGTTTCTATAATCGAATCACTTGATCCGAGGCTTGTTTCTTCTCTGATATGAGCAGAGATGAAGTTATTAAAGGAGGAGTGACGTCTCCTGTCGTTTTAACCTGATCTCCGCGTCTCATTTCCTCTCTAGACGAGGTGTTAACGAGGTGTTTAACGTGACCCGTAAAACTAACGTAATCGGTCGCAAAATCGCTGGAGGACACTCTGATATGAGCGAGACGTTCGGGGTTGAAGTTATTAGGAGGAGTGACGTCTCCCTAAACGTCTCATAAAGATTCTAGACGATAACGTTTAACGACCCGTTCTATTTCAGTCACGCTATAATCGACTTGATCGAGGCTTGTTTCTTCTCTGATATGAGCAGAGATGAAGTTATTAAAGGAGGAGTGATTGAGGTGTTTAACTGACCCGTTCTATTTAAAACACGTTTTCTTTTCTCCTATATCTAAAGGAGGAGACCGATCGTGACCCGTTCTATTTCAGTAACGTTTCATAATCATCACTTGAATCTCTGATATGAGCAGAGATGAAGTTATTAAAAATCCTGTCGTTTTCTGCGTCTCATTTCCTCTCTAGACGAGGTGTTAACGAGGTGTTTAACGTGATATTTAACCGTAATCGAATTTGATTCGAGGCTTTTTCTTCTCTGATATGAGCAGAGATGAAGTTATTAAAGGAGGAGTGACGTCTCCTGTCGTTTTAACCTGATCTCCGCGTCTCATTTCCTCTCTAGACGAGGTGTTAACGAGGTGTTTAACGTGACCCGTTCTATTTAAAACAGTAACGTTTCTATAATCGAATCGCTTGATCCGAGGCTTGTTTCTTCTCTGATATGAGCAGAGATGAAGTTATTAAAGGAGGAGTGACGTCTCCTGTCGTTTTAACCTGATCTCCGCGTCTCATTTCCTCTCTAGACGAGGTGTTAACGAGGTGTTTAACGTGACCCGTTCTATTTAAAACTAAATAAATCGAATCCTGATAGTTTTTTTTCAAAATAAGAATCTTAATTATTGAATGTTGTAATAAAATATGGTTTTAAACACTTGACGAGGTTTTATTTCATAACGAGTTTGATTTAACGTGACCCGTTTTCTAATTAACAGTTAATTAACGTGACCCGTTCTATTTAAAACAGTAACGTTTCTATAATCGAATCGCTTGATCCGAGGCTTGTTTCTTCTCTGATATGAGCAGAGATGAAGTTATTAAAGGAGGAGTGACGGTCTAAACCTGATCTCCGCGTCTCATTTCCACTCTAGACGAGGTGTTAACGAGGTGTTTAACGTGACCCGTTCTATTTAAAACAGTAACGTTTCTATAATCGAATCGCTTGATTCTTGTTTCTTCTTGATATGAGCAGAGATGAAGTTATTAGTGACGATAACCTGATCTCCGCGTCTCATTTCCTCTCTAGACGAGGTGTTAACGAGGTGTTTAACGTGACCCGTTCGCTGGAGGACACCACGACTCCGTCTGGAGTTATTCCAGGAGTAGTTCTCCCAAAAATAAAATAAAGATTCAGATAACACTCCTGCGTCTCAGACACGCCGAATGAGTTTCAGCTCGAAAATCTATATTATTGAGCATTTGCTCATCTGAAAAACAGTTCCTGTCTGATCTAATATTATATCATGTTTCATATCTAGATCTAAATCTTGTTGCATGTAAAACTGTGTTTATAACTGTGATATTTTAGTATCGAGATACTATTATAGCTTTTGTTAATATTTAGAATTTGTTATATTTTTATATTTTCAGTTTTCATTTTAATTTTGGTAAAACTTGTTAATTAAAGTTTTAGTAATTTTTTAATTGGGTTGCTATTTTTCTTATGTATTTAAAGTGTCCATCGAGTTTTTATGTATTATTTTTAAAATAATAAAAATTAGTAAAATTAGTAAAATTGTTAAATCTAATGCATAATAATAATATGAAATAAATTTACATACAATAAAATTAGTAAAAAACTTGTATTTGATTTCAATAAATTTTAATATTTTAATGCCTTTAATTAACTATAATAACCCTACCTGTAGCTCATAAATCTTTTGTTAAATGTAATGTATATGTTAATAAAAGCTTTAACTCCTCTGAATCGTGGCTTTTGTACAAGGTTTCCTGAACTAAACCACCGTAATGTATTATTTGATGAGCATGCCGGAGATTCGCTGGACTATCAGGCGTTTCCATGAGCGTGTTTGTGCATTAATATCGCTCTCAGTTCTCATCTCTCTTTATTTCATTAGAAAGATGCCTTGAGGATAACGAGGAACGAGTGTAATTACGCTCAGTGTTTGTCGATTAACTCTGAATTACACTGAGCCGCAGCACATGCAGAGGACGATCGCTCAAACACACACTCGTGATTATCTCCGCTTTAACCTGTAGATATTCTCAAAATATAATAATACAAACCGAGGCGAACGCTGCTGTGCGTCTGACTCTGTGATCAGGTGATTCTCAGACTCGCTCCGCGTCAGCTTTAGTGGCTTGTTTCAAAACGCTTCATGTTGCTCAAGTGTTTGCAGTTTGGCTGTTTATAATTCAAATTAAAGGACAAAAATAAGTGCTGTACATTAAAAAAAGCACTTTTTATAACAAGTAATATTTACAAAAAATGAATTACATCATGTTATAAATACATAAATACAATTAAATAAAGTAAATAATAAAATATATATTTTATTAAAATTATGAAATAAAATAAAAACTTTAAATAATTTTAAAATAAAACTATTTGTAGCTAATGAAGTAAAATATGCCACCAGCAATGGTAAGGTCGTGAAATTATCAAATATGTACCTTGAATATAGTAAAATTCACTTGGGTAAATATAATGTAAAAAATAAAATACAATTGAATAAAAGCAAAAAAATCTATAATTAATAATTTAATAAAATACACATATTAATGTAGCTCCTAAAGTAAAGCAACAACGATGTCATGGATTCGATTCCCAGGAAATACAAATTGGTAAAACCTTGAATAAAATCAAATTTGCTTTGGGTAAAATGTCTGCCAAATGAATGCATTAAATGTAATTAATAAATAAATACAATTAAGTGAAATAAATGTAAAAAAATAAAATGCAATCACATAAAATAAACAAAAGAACAATTCAAAATATAGATCTATAATAGTACATACCATTAAATAAAATAGTTAAATATAATAAAATATAAATACAAGTATTGCACTAATAAAAAATAAACACACAATACAATAAAATAAATAAACAAAATATATAATAAATAAAAACCATTTATCTTATTGGTCAAAGTAAAGCATGGCGCTAGTGAAGCCAGGAACATGTGCTTGATTCCCAGGGAATGCATGAACTGATCAAATGTAGACCTTGAATTTACTAAAATTCAATTAGGATAAATTGTCTGCTGACTAAATGTAACGTAATGAAATCAAGAGATCTAATGGGACTCTCAGGAGTAACACTGATGGTTTGTGTGTCTCAGATGCAGACAGACAGGACTCAATAAACCTGTTCCTGCAGGTCTACCAGCCGTCGGAGTCCAAACCTCATCTCTGGGAACTGCCCACAGATTTCTACCTTCACCACAGCGATACGATGATCCTCCCACGGCAGCGGCACAGGTGCGTTCTGCTCGATACCAGCAAAACAACTCTTGCTTAACCCTCAGAATGTGTGCATTACTTTCAAAGAATCGTTATTTCATGAATGAGTCACTAACTTCATATTTTCAACCTGTGTCTGTATCTGATCAGCAAATTCTCTATGAGTGAATCTGAAAACATGTCGGAGTATTATCATATGTCTGGTTTTTACTACAAACACAGATTTTTCTATTTAAAATGCACATGAACAACACAGCGAAACGACTGATGCAAATGTATCCTATATAATATATCAGCAGCGGCAAATATTGATGAATGAATGAATGAATTTTGCTCTATATACCAGCGCTTTTTGTGTATTGTTTAAACCCTCAAAGAATGTGTGCATTACTTTCAAAGAATCGTTATTTCATGAATGAGTCATAACTTCATATTTTCAACTGAAACCATGTTGTATCTGATCAGCAAATTCTCATTAATGAGTGAATCTGAAAACATGTCAAGGTTTTGAATATTACCATATGTTATGTCATTTTTGATTAATACAAACATTTTTTATTTTTTTTTTTTAAATGCACATGAACAACACCAAAAAAACTGATGCAATATACAGGTGGAGAGGAATATATATAGCCAATTAAGTGGATGGGGATATTGATGAGAAATATTATTTCAATATGTCATTGTATGAAATGTATAAAAACATATAATCTGAGAATTGCCAGCATTAACCCCAATGGAATAAATAGAGTTGAACTGTTTTGACTTTATTACTCATGCTTGTGTAAAAAACACATTTATGAAAGCTACATATTTATTTATAACAAAACACAAATATTACTCTGAAAAGTTTTCAGACAGAATAAATAATCATTTTACTTGCATGAACTTTCACTTTCAGATAAAAAACTGATAATTTTGTCATGCTGCACTGCTTCATCGATAGACATGCATATTAATGTTCATCAACAATATTCAGTTCCAAGAGTTGTGAGAAGCATGGAGAAGAAAAAGGCTAAATATATTTTACAAAAGTTTTGACACTTATATAACTTCATAGATCATTTAACAGAGAGTGTTTTTGACACTAATGGTGTTCACCCGGGTCAAAAAGACCCAAACGCAAAACCTTATTTTAAATGGTTATATCTCCTAAAAAAACTATTGCAAAAAAACGTGTATTTTGAGACTCTTAAAGCATTTGCAAGGTCTGGTTTCATTACTAAAACTGTGTTTTTAGAAATTCTTATGCATCTGTTCTGGGTCAAAATGACCGAATGCATTATGAGGGGTAATGTGACATGAATGCATGGTGAAAGATATAAGTAAGATTGTCTAGAATATTAATAGCACGAGTAAGAACAGTATAAGCACTAATACGAGTGATCTTAGTCTTAGTAAACAGCTACTGGTTGGTGTTTCATCGCCTTTAACCCGTAAAAATAGACTTTTGCCTATTTATTTAAATTTTTTATAAGAACAGTATAAGAATTAATATAAATATGCAGTTTATAAGCATTTTGGGTTTCTTCTCACAATACTCTTAGAACATATTATATTGCCTCAGGGACTTTTGCAAAAAGTCACAATTAACATTTTTAGACTTTTTGCCACTATTTATTTTAATTTTTTTATTATAGGAAATCAAGAATTTAATTAATATAAATTAGATATTAAATCATTTTTGGTTTCTTTTTCATGAAGATATTTTGTGAATTCTATGTTAAATATATTAAACTTATTACATCAATGAAATATTATTTATTCAGCATTGCTAAGAAATATATTTGAACAACTTTAAGACTGATGTGGTCCAATATTTAGATTTTTTTTTGCACCCTAGAATTCCATAATTTTCAAATATTGTCCGATCATAACAAACCATACATCAATGGAAATATTATTTATTGCTTTCGAAAAGAAATTCTCATGACTGAAATGTGGTCCAGGTTTGGAAGTCTGGAAAAGTATGTAATTTTGAAATGGAAAATGAAGGAACCCTGCAAAGGGTTTTCCGCCGCGCTTCATCTCTAGCATCTACAGCTTCCAGTTTCTGTCCGTCTGTGGTTTATTCTTTTATTTCTGTGATGTTAAAGAAGCGTTTATGTGGCCCGTGACCCACTTTAGTTTCCTCCAGACATCCGGCACGTGGCTTTGTGATGCCGCTTGCATAATGAACACCGGTCGATGTGACAAAGAACTCTTATCAGACACAAAATGAAATGAGAGGAATCTGACCTGTTTCGGAAATGACTGTTCATGTTCCAGGACAAATAGGACATTTATGTTTGCTCCTATTTCTGTTCAGTTCACCGATCGCTGGGACAGTTTGCGCATTCGTGTTGTGTGTGTGTGTGTTGTGTGTGTGTGTGTGTGTGTGTGTGTGTGTGTGTGAGTTGAGTGTGTGTGTGTGTGTGTGTGTGTGTGTGTGTGTGTGTGAGTGTGTGTGTGTGTGTGTGTGTGTGTGTGTTGTGTGTGTGTGTTGTGTGTGTGTGTGTGTGTGTGGTGTGTGTGTGGTGTGTGTGTGTGTGTGTGTGTGTGTGGCTGTGTGTGTGTGTGTTGTGTGTATATACAGAATATAACCACATATATATATGTGTCCCTGGACCACAAAACCAGTCATAAGGGTCAATTTACTGAAATTGAGATTTATACATAATATGAAAGCTGAATAAATAATCTTCCATTGATTTATGGTTTGTTATGATGGGACAATATTTGAAAATCTGGAATCTGAGGGTGCAAAAAATATAAATATTGAGAAAATCATCTTTAAAGTTGTCTAGATATAGTTCTTAGCAATGCATATTACTAATCAAAAATCAAGTTTTTATATATTTATGGTAGGACATTTATAAAATATCTTTAAGGAACATGACCTTGTCCTAATGATTTTTGGCATAAAAGAAAAATGTATAATTTTGACCCATACAATGTAATTTTGGCTATTGCTACAATTATACCCCAGTGACTTAAGACTGCTTTTGTGGTCCAGGGACACATATGTATATATATTGATGCTGATGTATTTGTGTTTTTCTCTGCAGTTACACACACTGGTGGACTGACGGAGTGCTGACGTTCCTGCCGTTACCGTATGATGAAGGTGATCACTTTACACATCCATAAAGACACATACGAGAGACGTGAGCTTATTATTATTATAACATATTAACCACAAACACTGAGCCGAAGCAGCCGTCATATCAGTCCGTCCTGATCCAGTGGAGCTTCCTGAGACTGATCCACATCCGGTTCACGTGAAACACACAGGAGACTCTCATAATCACGGCTTATTTATTTATATCAATACATTTAGTAAATATTAATTTAAATCTTTATGTACAACTTAAAGTAAATTATTCATTCATTTGGCTGAATATTAAAGGGGTCATATGACGTTGCTAAAAAGAACATTAATTGGTGTAAAGCAATGTGTTTATGCGGTTTAAGGTTATAAAAACACATTATAAAACGTGTAGTTCCGGTCCTTGATTCTGATTGGTTGAGCCACGTTCGAAGCCGTTGTAAATTACACTACAAACCTACACCTTTGTTTACTTTGTGTGTTGCTTGGCAACCACTTTGTTCCAACCACAACTGTGTCTGAAGAACTACATTGTTTGTTTGAAGAATAATGTTTTCATTAATATCATTACACGTATTTGCTCTGTTTTATTTAGTGAAACCTTACTATGTTTTATAAAAGCAATAAGCCCAGTGAAGCCGTGGTTTCGCGTCTTGACTAAAATCCCCTTAGCTGTTATAAATTCACTGTAAACCACGGCTTTACAGGGCTTATTGCTGTATTATTTTCCACATACTGTACATTATTGTTGCTCCTCTATGCTGCTCTGCTTTTCTGAAACGCGTCGATTTGACAAAGCTCATCGTTCTGAGAAGCGAGGCGTGCTCTGATTGGCCAGCTGTACAGTGCGTTCTGATTGGTCGAATATCTCAAGCGTGTGACGGAAATGTTACGCCCCTCAGCGTATTGTGATGCCGTGTCCCGGCGAGACGAGACTAAAACAATAAAACCCATTATAAACGAGGCATTTGTTGCATCCAGTGGGGACATAATTACTGATTATAATGACTTATACTCCTCTTTTTACTCGTCTCGTTGCATCGTGCCGCGTAAACATTACCATGTCTGCATTTGTGATCGTAGAAACGACAAACAAGCACTACTCTACACTGCTCAAAACTCACGTTTGAACCGTCAGAAGCAGAAACATACTAACACACTGGGAGTCAGAAGCTTGCAAAGCTGCACACACTCTAATATTTGGGTTGAACTGTTCTGGAACAGTGTTGTAAATACAACTTAAAGTGTTACTCCACCCAAAAAAATTAAAGTTTTGTCATTATTCACTTGCCCATTACCCATCGAACGCAAGCAGTGTACGCTCTTCTGTATCCGCCTCAATGCAAGGATGTGTATTCTACGTGTATTTACGCTTTGATTTGAATGAATATAGCGCATCCTTGCATTGAGGCGGTTGCAGAAGTGCGTTCGGTGCATTATCTCCAAAATGGCGCTACGCTGATGAGGAGAGACAGAGAGGAGACGAATCGTTGAAAAAAAAGTCATTTTTTATTTTCTTTGCATACAAAAAGTATTCTCGTCGCTTCATAAAATTCAGATTGAACCCCTGATGGCAGATGGACTACCCTGACGATGCTTTTCATACTCCTTTGGACCTCGACAGTGTTATTTACTTGACAGTCAATGGGACAGTCACAAGCCTCCCGGTTTTTATCTGAAATATCTTTCATTGTGTTCCGAAGATGAACAAAGCTTTTATTAATAATGACACAATTTTCATTTTGGGCTGGAGTAACCCTTTAACCACTGATCTCTAGTTGTGTCCTCTTTTGGAAGAACAAAGTAGTTTCGCTTTCACAACGAAACACAGCGTCTTCAGGACACGGCGCCGGTGGCAGCAACAACACTACAGCCAGAATAATAGCTCCGCCTTCTTTCATTGCGTATACATTTGGGCGGTGTTATGCAAATCTTCCCACATCGTGACATAGACATGTGGGGGCGTGTTTAAACGAGCTGTTTTAGGGGGGCGTGGACGAGTCTTAACTTTGATTAAGAATATCTCTTTGGGTTTGAGACTTTAGTCTTTGTATCTTCAGGGATTTTATCTATGCATGAACCGCTTGTTATACTCCAAAGAGAAAGAAAACTTGAAATCGCATCATATGACCCCTTTAAAGTCAATATTAATATAAATATTTTGTTTTTATTTTTTATGTGAATGTTTATTTCAATTAATTATTGACTTAAATGTTCAATTTAAGTTAAACAATACATATAAAAATTTAGCAAGTTAAGTAAACTAAAGTAATAAAGTATCAAATTAAAGTAAAATATAGTTGCTTATGTGAATAAATATTTAAATAAACAATTAAAAAATATTTAAGTATATATTATAAGTAAATATTTAATAATTTATGTGAATAATAAATAATAAAATAATAATAAATATTTAAGTGTACGTTAAAGTTAATATTATTTAATGCGAAATGTTCATTTTATTTAAAAAATAAAATAATAATGAATAAATAAATAAACATTTAAGTATGTATTATATAAGTGTATATTCAAGTAAATGTACATTTTAAGAAGTAAATGCTTATTTATTTTTGTAAATGATGATTTAAGTTCATATAAATTAAAATATTAAAGACAAAAATATTTCATTATTAATGTAATTATTAGTCGTTATCGACTCATTTGGAACACATGAGCATCAGCTCTATAAGACACACAAATAACGCTTTTTATGTTCAGGCCGTGACTTCATTCATGCAGTGGAATTTACTGAATAGAAATACATTCTACACACAAATATTAGGAACAAATAGTCCAGATTTTTTCACAACTCATCACATTGCAATATGAGATTGACTTTTTCATAATTGAATCATGTGATACAAGCAAAATGCAAATGTATTAAGTTAAGAATGAATTTAATAATTCTTTATTGAGCTTCTGTTCAGAACCTCAGACGTGCTGTACGTTATAACTGGACTGAATCGTAGCTGTACGTTATAACTGGACTGAATCGTAGCTGTACGTTATAACTGGACTGAATCGTAGCTGTACGTTATAACTGGACTGAATCGTAGCTGTACGTTATAACTGGACTGAATCGTAGCTGTACGTTATAACTGGAATGAATCGTTAGCTGTACGTTATAACTGGACTGAATCGTAGCTGTACGTTATAACTGGACTGAATCGTAGCTGTACGTTATAACTGGACTGAATCGTAGCTGTATGTTATAACTGGACTGAATCGTAGCTGTACGTTATAACTGGACTGAATCGTAGCTGTACGTTTTAACTGACTGAATCGTAGCGTATGTTATAACTGGACTGAATCGTAGCTGTACGTTATAACTGGACTGAATCGTAGCTGTACGTTTTAACTGGACTGAATCGTAGCTGTACGTTATAACTGAACTGAATCGTAGCTGTACGTTATAACTGGACGGAATCGTAGCTGTACGTTATAACTGGACTGAATCGTAGCTGTACGTTATAACTGGACGGAATCTTAGCTGTACGTTATAACTGGACGGAATCGTAGCTGTACATTATAACTGGACTGAATCGTAGCTGTACGTTATAACTGGACTGAATCGTAGCTGTACGTTATAACTGGACGGAATCGTAGCTGTACGTTATAACTGGACGGAATCGTAGCTGTACGTTATAACTGGACTGAATCGTAGCTGTACGTTATAACTGGACGGAATCGTAGCTGTACGTTATAACTGGACGGAATCGTAGCTGTACGTTATAACTGGACTGAATCGTAGCATCGTAGCTGTATGTTATAACTGGACTGAATCGTAGCTGTACGTTATAACTGGACTGAATCGTAGCTGTACGTTATAACTGGACTGAATCGTAGCTGTACGTTATAACTGGACTGAATCGTAGCTGTACGTTATAACTGGACTGAATCGTAGCTGTATGTTATAAAGTACGGAATCGTAGCTGTACGTTATAACTGGACTGAATCGTAGCTGTACGTTATAACTGGACTGAATCGTAGCTGTACGTTATAACTGGACTGAATCGTAGCTGTACGTTATAACTGGACTGAATCGTAGCTGTATGTTATAACTGGACTGAATCGTAGCTGTACGTTATAACTGGACTGAATCGTAGCTGTATGTTATAACTGGACTGAATCGTAGCTGTATGTTATAACTGGACTGAATCGTAGCATTGTAGCTGTACGTTATAACTGGACTGAATCGTAGCTGTACGTTATAACTGGACTGAATCGTAGCTGTACGTTATAACTGGACGGAATCGTAGCTGTATGTTATAACTGGACTGAATCGTAGCATCGTAGCTGTACGTTATAACTGGACTGAATCGTAGCTGTACGTTATAACTGGACTGAATCGTAGCTGTACGTTTTAACTGGACTGAATCGTAGCTGTGCGTTATAACTGGACGGAATCGTAGCTGTTTGTTATAACTGGACTGAATCGTAGCTGTACGTTATAACTGACTGAATCGTAGCTGTACGTTATAACTGGACTGAATCGTAGCTGTACGTTATAACTGGACTGAATCGTAGCTGTACGTTATAAACTGGACTGAATCGTAGCTGTATGTTATAACTGGACTGAATCGTAGCTGTACGTTATAATGGACTGAATCGTAGCTGTACGTTATAACTGGACTGAATCGTAGCTGTACGTTATAACTGGACTGAATCGTAGCTGTACGTTATAACTGGGACTGAATCGTAGCTGTACGTTATAACTGGACTGAATCGTAGCTGTACGTTTATAACTGGACTGAATCGTAGCTGTACGTTATAACTGGACTGAATCGTAGCTGTATGTATAATGGGACTGAATCGTAGCATCGTAAGCTGTACGTTATAACTGGACTGAATCGTAGCTTAGCTGTACGTTATAACTGGACTTGAATCGTAGCTTTAGCTGTTACGTTTTAACTGGACTGAATCGTAGCTGTACGTTATAACTGGACTGAATCGTAGCTGTACGTTATAACTGGACTGAATCGTAGCTGTACGTTTTAACTGGACTGAATCGTAGCTGTACGTTATAACTGGACGGAATCGTAGCTGTACGTTATAACTGGACTGAATCGTAGCTGTACGTTATAACTGGACTGAATCGTAGCTGTACGTTATAACTGGACTGAATCGTAGCTGTACGTTATAACTGGACTGAATCGTAGCTGTACGTTATAACTGGACTGAATCGTAGCTGTAGTTATAATGGACTGAATCGTAGCTGTACGTTATAACTGGACTGAATCGTAGCTGTACGTTATAACTGGACTGAATCGTAGCTGTACGTTATAACTGGACTGAATCGTAGCTGTACGTTATAACTGGACTGAATCGTAGCTGTACGTTATAACTGGACTGAATCGTAGCTGTACGTTATAACTGGACTGAATCGTAGCTGTACGTTATAACTGGACTGAATCGTAGCTGTACGTTATAACTGGACTGAATCGTAGCTGTACGTTATAACTGGACTGAATCGTAAAGCTTTTCTGAATGTGTTTGTGTGTTTCAGCTCCGTGTGAGAAGAACAGGAGGAAGGTGGCGGTGAAGCGCGTGAACCGATACGACGAGAGCATCGACATCTACACCGAGTTCTTCAAGCCGTATGAACTCACCTCGTTCGACGACACGTTCAGCATCGCTATGACCAACTCCGCGAGGTCAGCGCCGGCACTAGGGCTGTCAGAAAAAATGAATATTCGTTTAATATTATAGGTGTGCGTCAGGCAGTCAATGATGATGTAAGTGACGGTTCAGCGTGTTACCGTCATGTCTCGCCGGACGCTCGTTTGCCTCGTTTACATAAAGACAAAAGTGCTGTTTACTTACAGTGCCCAAATCAGATGAATACACACAAATATTGATTATATATGTTTTTTCCCCCAAAATATTCCATGTTTTCCAATTACATTTTTCTTCATTGATTTGATGATCATCTGTTCTGAGGCTTTAAATACATTTTTATAATGAAATGCATGTATAATCAATTGAATACATTAAATAATTTATGGCCTTTTTTTACATTTATACGGCCCTATGAAATCTTGTATTATTCCAGAAATTCTGTTGTGAGTTTACTTTTTCTGTAATTATGATTTAGGTCATTTATTATTAAAAACTTTGATAATCAAATGAAGGCATAGTAGTTTAATAGTTTAATCTTTAAAAAAATTGTAATCAATTAAAATGTAACAATTCCTCATATTTTTTTGACAAAATGCTGCACAACAGAGGTTTACTGTTAAAATTCAAATATTTAAAATATTGTAATACATATTTAATAAATAGTTAATTCTAATAAATAACTACGTTAATATTTACGTTAATACCTTTTAATTTGTTTGAATTAAAACGTTTATAAAATAAATATATAAATTAAATTATTATTATTACATTCATCGGGTTAAAGCAAACTTTTATTTTGACGGGTTGCTGTGAAGAGCTTTAAGAGTTTAGCTTCAGCGTCTTTAAACTCTGTTTGTGCGCTGAATATATTTCTATATTTTTCAAATACAGATGGATATTCATGCTTCTCATGATTTCTCTCTCGTCTCGTCTTTCAGGGAGTTCATGCCGAAGACGGTCGGCCTCGACCCGAGTCCGTTCACCGTCCGCAAACCAGACGAGAGCGCGAAGTCAGTTCTGGGGTGAGTCTGAGAGACGATCAGTTTGAAAACAAGACCATTTGTGCTTCGATATGTGTTTACATCATGAATATTCAGAGCTTCTCGACTCCTGCAGGAAAACTCAGAAACAACCATGCCAACATATACACAATAATCTCCAGAGGCTAAAACAACAATTAGTTGTTGTTTAGAAAAGTTCATTTTAAAATATATTTTTTTATATTACAAAATTTCAATGCTACATTTTAGAATTATGTTATTTAATATATTGTCTGTGTGTGTTGTGTGTGGTGTGTTGTGTGTGTGTGTGTGTGTGTGTGTTGTGTGTGTGTGTTGTAGTGTGTGTGTTGTGTGTGTGGTGTGTGTTATTCATAAAAATGATTTATGTAAAAAAATTTCAAAAAATATTATAGTAGAAAAAAGTTATTTTAAATTGTAGTAATAATAAAGAATGTACTTCACAACCCTTATAAAAGTATGTTTTATATGGTATGAATATGGGTAGTTTATTTCATTAAATTATTTTAAATAAAATTTCTGTTATATTTTTACAATTTAATTTGTATTTTTCCTCATTTTTTTTGTTTTTAGGTTGTTTTTTTTAAAATAATGTATATTTTAAAAAATTACTGTATGTATTTTAGTACATAAAGTTAAGCAATATGAAAAAGAGAAATGTTCTTGTGGCGACTAGCTGAAATTAGTTTTTTTAAAGTTTTATTTTATTTCAGATAGCTTTTTTTATTATCGTTGTCACGTAATTAAAATGAAAAACAATTTAAATTAAAACAAAAAACATAATAAACCTTAATAAAAACTATATTTAAAAAAAATAAACTACAAAAGATGCACTCAAAATTACTAAAACTTTAAATTACACTAATTTCACTACTGAATACGTATGATTGTGTATTTAAAATATTAAAAATAAAGAACCTTGAGATTAAAATAAATAACAGAAAAGTATAATTATAACAATTCAAAATATTAAGAATTATGAGTATAAGTATATCAAGTGTGTGTGTGTGTGTGTGTGTGTGTGTGTGTGTGTGTGTGTGTGTGTGTGTGTGTGTGTGTGTGTGTGTGTGTGTGTGTGTGTGTGTGTGTGTGTGTGTGTGTGTGTGTGTGTGTGTGTGTGTGTGTGTGTGTGTGTGTGTGTGTGTGTGTGTGTGTGTGTGTGTGTGTGTGTGTGTGTGTGATATAAACTGAAGGGAAAAATATATATTTTTAAACAAGTCATATGAGAAAATAATGTAATTAATTATGAATTGTTAATGTAAAATGTGTTTATGGTTTTGGTTAATGATATAACCCTGGCTCTGATGGTTCAGTAGGTCAGAGTTGATTTGTTTCCATTGACTGCAGTGTTTTTCGTGTTCAGAGTGGCTGTGAGTGTGTGGATGAGGTGCTGATCTGGTTTCTCTGGTCTGGTCTGGTCTCTCAGCAGTAAGGCCAGTAAGGAGGAGGCGGTGTTGCAGAGGAAGACGGCGGCCAGCGCTCCTCCTCCTCCCAGCGAGGAGCAGATCTCCAGCAGCTCTGAGGATGACTCCGAGGAAGAGCGCGAGGAAGATGGGACAGTGTCTCAGCGCTCCACGCCGATCAAACTGTCCGAGCCGAGCGACAGCATCCGCACGCATGAGGTACAGCGGCCGCGCGCAACTCTCTTTATAACATTATCATGCAAAAAAATAATAAAATCAGCAACTTAAAGCAGTGATACGTCTCTTCGGAAGAGAATACTAGCATGCTATTTTTACTATTTCTATTGTATGTATATTGTATACAGTATGCAGATGTTTTGTGCACTAGACCACATTTGATGAGATGCTGTATCCCACAATGCAACAGTGTAGTGCACTGGTGTTTGAATGCATACTGTTTTACATTATATTTTTAAACAAATAGTATATCAATAGATATGCATAGTAGAGCTGAGTGATTAATTGAAATCGGATCACGATTTGAGACATTGCGGTATTCTAATCGCAAAGCCTGCGATGTGGATGCGATATGACTCTGTTCCAGAGCAAATCCATTACTGGGGTCACTTTACAAGTTGTTTGAACTTAAATGGGTGTTAGAAGTGTGTGTACACATCCATCCTATAATGATAAAAATCCTCCCTGTGTTTTTAAAAAATCCCGTTTTCAAATCAGGCTGTTTTGAGACTCCTGTCAGAATGAAGTAGTTCTGTAGAGGCCCCTCCCACGAGAGTTGATTGACAGGACTGTCTTACCTTAGCCCCGCCCCCCTGAGTGAGCTGAGAGCTGTTTGACTCCGGTGCAGGGTATTAATCGATTGAGGTGTTTTGTTGTTATATGTAATAATGAATATAGCAGTCATCATTAACTCCTGACATCTGAGCTGCTGAAGATGCAGAAGATTAATGTTACTTTCACTTTGACGTGAATGCGCCGATCCCGATCTACATAAATGCGTCTATATTCGCGCAAATCATTCGTGATCCAGCTTCATCTACAGGAGAAGTGAGTATAAGGGTTTTTATGAATCGCCTTTCCTAATAATGTGCTAGTTAGCCAGTTTCGAGGCTCAATTAAACAGTACCGCTCATCACCCCATGGAAGAGAGGGGCGGAGTCAGCAGAGCTCATTAGCATTTAAAGCAACATGGACTAGAGCAGCGTGCTGGAAAACAGAGCTGATTTTGACAGGGTAAAAAAATTTTTTTTACACTACCATTGAGAAATTTAACCAAAGTATGTTATAGACTTTTCATTAAGACCCTAAAGAATCAATTCATCATATCAAGAGCTCCCTTATCAGTTCTGCTTTCAGTACTGGAGAATAAAAGATTCATAGATGTTTTTATTAGTACGTGAATGCTATCTCACACATTTTAAACTTATTTGAAATAAGTTTATAATGCATGTTCGCTATTCCCAATTCAGAAGACCGCGAACACAGCCTGTCTCTCTGAATGCATCTCATACTCTCTCATCTCATACTCATTTACATATGTAAATTCAGTCTTACTGCTTTGCTAATTTCACTTGGATGAAATGAAACATTCAGCACATTTTCCACTTGTTCTTAAAATCCCAAATACTTAAAAATCAACAAATCAGCCTGTGAAACCTATGCAATACTTTAATAAATGACTTAAGTAATACAGTTCTTTATTTACACAAAATAAACCATTCTTTCCTGTGAAATTCAGTAAAAGTAGTAATACCATTATAATCTTCCCTGCTGAAAAAACAATATAACCCCTCTCAAAACACAATAGTAAATTTAAAGTGCCCTATTATGCCATTTTTAAGTCTCCTAATATTGTTTGGGGAATCTCCTACAATAGGTTTACATGCTTGCAAGGTGAAAAAATGCTTTTTTCAAAATACGCGTTTAATATCACCTCATTTTACAGCGATTCGTTCGAGCAATTCTAAGAGTCAGTCTCTCTAAACCCCTCCTTTCCCTGAGCCTACTCTACTCTGATTGGTCAGATGGCTCAGTCTGTTGTGATTGGTCTACCGCGTACAGCACGTCGGAAAATATCGTCCCATTGCCGTAGTTCTGTATTTTGAACGCTCGATGGAAATCTAAGCATCTATTATTTATCATACTTACAGGTTGTGATTCAGTGGAGCGCTAGTCCAAATAAACCGGGTACTGAACCATCTTTAAAGAGCGAGCGTTTTGTGTATCCCCCGCTGAACTCCCCGAGATTAGTCGCCAGTAAAATGACGTGCTTGAGGGCGGGTCAAGTTGTTCGCGGCCAGCCAATGTAGAACATAGGCGGGAATTATTCAAATGTGTTACCGCGTGACGTGTAGGCTGTATAGAGTCGATTCTTTATTTTGGGAGACTATAACTTTATTTATCGTACACTTTCAGATACATACAGCTACATTACACACTGCATGAAAGGCAATATTGGAAATGGCATAAAAGGGGCACTTTAATGGATTTAAGGTTATTAATGGGAAATTGTATTGGTGTTAATGTAAACTATAATAGTGTCTACTGATATAGATTCTGTTGGTGGGATGTAATCTGGAAGATGGGAACCAATAGAACAACAGTAATTCCCACGGGAATAATGCCCAAAACACATGCATTTTGTAATTGTTTTAATGGAAGCCATAAGAATTTCTGTGACGGTTTCTATCGTTTTATTCAAAAGGGTAACGATACTCATACTGTGCTGCACACTATTGACAATATTGAGCCAAAGCTTGACTTCGCAAATCAAATCGCAATATCTGTCATAAAAATCACAATTAGATATTTTCCCCAAATCGCACAGCCCTATAGTAACAAATAGTATATACTGCACAGCATTCAAAAAGA
>JAPDDN010000670.1:0-111513 GCA_027422405.1 Ptychobarbus kaznakovi | reverse complement strand
ACAAATTCTCACTATCGACTAATCTAGCAACACTTTTTGTTTGCGCGTGTTGTTGTTTTTAATTTTTTTTGTAAAAAAAATGTTTTAGACCAATTCTCACTATCGACTAATCTAGCAACACTATTTGTGTGTGCGTGTTGTTGTTTTTAATGTTTTTGTAAAAAAAAATATTTTAGACCAATTCTCACTATCGACTAATCTAGCAACACTTTTTGTGTGCGCATATTGTTGTTTTTTAATGCTTTTGTAAAAAAAAAATTGTCAAATTCTCACTATCGACTAATCTAGCAACACTTTTAGTGTGTGCGTGTTGTAGTTTTTTAGACAAATTCTCACTATCGACTAATCTAGCAACACTTTTTGTGTGGGCGTATTGTTGTTTTTTATATTTTTTGTAAAAAATAAAATTTTTTAGACCAATTCTCACTATCGAATAATCTAGCAACAATTTTTGTTTTTGCTTCGCATATTGTTGTTTTGTAATATTTTTTTAAAAAACATTTTTTTAGACAAATTCTCACTATCGACTAATCTAGCAACACTTTTTGTGTGGGCATATTGTTGTTTTTTAATGTTTTTGTAAAAAAATGTTTTAGACCAATTCTCACTATCAAATAATCTAGCAACACTTTTGGTTTGGGCATATTGTTGTTTTTTAAATATTTTTGTAAAAAACATTTTTTTAGACAAATTCTCACTATCGACTAATCTAGCACACTTTTTGTGTGGGCGTATATTTGTTTTTTTAATGTTTTGTAAAAAATAAAATTTTAGACAAATTTTCACTATTGACTAAACCAGCAATTCTTTTTGTGTGTGCGTGTTATTTTATTATTGTTTTTTGACAAATTTTCACTTCGACTAATCTAGCAACAACTTTTTGTGTGGGCGTATTGTTGTTTTTTAATGTTTTTGTAAGAAAAATGTTTAGACTAATTCTCACTATCGACTAATCTAGCAACGCTTTTTGTGTGTGTGTGTGTGTAGTAGGTTATTTTTGGTGTCGTTTTGTTTTTTTGTGACAAATTCTCATTATCGACTAATCTAGCAACACTTTTTTTGTGCGCGTGTTGTTTTGTTTTTAATATAAAAAAAAAACGTTTTTGACAAATTTCTCACTATCGACTAATATAGCAACACTTTTTGTGTGCGCGTTTTTTTTTATGTTTTTGTAAAAAAATATTTTAGACCAAATTCTCACTATGACTAATCTAGCAACACTTTTTGTGTGTGCATATTTTTTGTTTTTTTTAATATTAAAAAAAAAAAATCTTTAGACCAATTTTCACTATCGACTAATCTAGCAACACTTTTTTTTGTGGGCGTTATTGTTGTTTGTTTAAAAAATATAATTTTTTTTTAGACAAATTCTCACTATGGACTAATCTAGTAGCAACACTTTTTTGTGTGGGCATATTGTTGTTTTTTAATGTTTTGTAAAAAAAATAATTTTAGACCAATTCTCACTATCGTCTAACTAGCAACACTTTTTGTTGTGTGCATGTTTATTTAATTTTTTTTTGGACAAATTTTCACTTTCGACTAATTAGCAACACTTTTTGTGTGGGCGTTATTGTTGTTTTTAATGTTTTTGTAAAAAAAATTTTAGACCAATTTTCACTATCGACTAATCTAGCAACACTTTTTGTAGTGTGCATATTTTAGTTTTTTTAAATATATATTTTTTTTAAATCTTTAGACCAATTTTCACTATCGACTAATCTAGCAACACTTTTTGTGTGGGCGTATTGTTGTTTTTTAATGTTTTTGTAAAAACATATTTTAGACCAAATTCTCACTATCGACTAATCTAGCAACACTTTTTGTTGTGCGCATATTTGCCGTTTTTTAATGCTTTTGTAAAAAAAAAAAATAGTCAAATTCTCCTACGACTAATCTAGCAACACTTTTTGTGTGCGCATATTGTTGTTTTTAATATTTTTGTAAAAAAAAAAATGTAGGCCAATTCTCACTATCGACTAATCTAGCAACACTTTTAGTGTGTGCGTGTTTGTAGTTTTTAGACAAATTCTCACTATCGACTAATCTAGCAACACTTTTTGTGTGGGCGTATTGTTGTTTTTTAATATTTTTGTAAAAAAGAAAATTTTAGACCAATTCTCGCTATCCAATAATCTAGCAACAATTTTTGTTTTTGCGCATATTGTTGTTTTGTAATATTTTTTTAAAAACATTTTTTTTAGACAAATTCTCACTATCGACTAATCTAGCAACACTTTTTGTGTGGGCGTATTGTTGTTTTTTAATGTTTTTGTAAAAAACATATTTTAGACCAATTCTCGCTATCCAATAATCTAGCAACAATTTTTGTTTTTGCGCATATTTTTGTTTAGTAATATTTTTTTTTAAACATTTTTTTAGACCAATTTTCACTATCGACTAATCTAGCAACACTTTTTGTGTGGGCGTATTGTTGTTTTTTAATGTTTTTGTAAAAAAACTTATTTTAGACCAATTCTCACTATCGACTAATCTAGCAACACTTTTTTTGTGTGCGCATATTGCCGTTTTTTAATGCTTTTGTAAAAAAAAAAAAAATGTCAAATTCTCACTATCGACTAATCTAGCAACACTTTTTGTGTGCGCATATTGTTGTTTTTTTATATTTTTGTAAAAAAAAATGTAGGCCAATTCTCACTATCGACTAATCTAGCAACACTTTTAGTGTGTGCGTGTTGTAGTTTTTTAGACAAATTCTCACTATCGACTAATCTAGCAACACTTTTTGTGTGGGCGTATTGTTGTTTTTTAATGTTTTTGTAAAAAGAAAATTTTAGACCAATTCTCGCTATCAATAATCTAGCAACAATTTTAGTTTTTGCGCATATTGTTGTTTTGTAATATTTTTTTTAAAAAACTTTTTTTAGACAAATTCTCACTATCGACTAATCTAGCAACACTCTTTGTGTGCGCGTATTGTTGTTTTTTAATGTTTTTGTAAAAAAATTGTTTTAGACCAATTCTCACTATCAACTAATCTAGCAACACTCTTTGTGTGCGCATATTGTTGTTTTTTAATGTTTTTGTAAAAAACATATTTTAGACCAATTCTCACTATCGACGAATCTAGCAACACTCTTTGTATGCGCGTATTGCTGTTTTTTAATGTTTTTGTAAAAAAAAAAAATTGACAAATTCTCACTATCGACTAATCTAGCAACACTTTTTGTGTGCGCATATTGTTGTTTTTTAATATTTTTTAAAAAAAATGTAGGCAATTCTCACTATCGACTAATCTAGCAACACTTTTTGTGTGTGCGTGTTGTAGTTTTTTTAGACAAATTCTCACTATCGACTAATCTAGCAACACTTTTTGTGTGGGCGTATTGTTGTTTTTTATTATTTTTTTAAAAAAGAAAATTTTAGACAATTCTCGCTATCCGAATAATCTAGCAACAATTTTTGTTTTTGCGCATTTTGTTGTTTTGTAATATTTTTTTTAAAAACTTGTTTTAGACAAATTCTCACTATCGACTAATCTAGCAACACTTTTTTTGTGTGGGCGTATTGTTGTTTTTTAATGTTTTTGTAAAAAAATGTTTTTTAGACCAATTCTCACTATCAAATAATCTAGCAACACTTTTTGTTTGCGCATATTGTTGTTTTTTAATATTTTTGTAAAAAAATTTTTTTAGACAAATTCTCACTATCGACTAATCTAGCAACACTTTTTGTGTGGGCGTATATTTGTTTTTTAATGTTTTTGTAAAAATAAAATTTTAGACAAATTTTCACTATCGACTAAACCAGCAATACTTTTTGTGTGTGTTTTTGTTATTTTATTAATTGTTTTTTTGACAAAATTTTCACTTTCGACTAATCTAGCAACACTTTTTGTGTGGGCGTATTGTTGGTTTTAATGTTTTTGTAAAGAAAAATGTTTTACTAATTCTCACTATCGACTAATCTAGCAACGCTTTTTGTGTGTGTATGTGTAGTAGGTTATTTTTTGGTTGTCGTTTGTTTTTTTGTGACAAATTTCTCATTATCGACTAATCTAGCAACACTTTTTTTGTGCGCGTGTTGTTGTTTTTTATATAAAAAAAAAAACGTTTTTGACAAATTCTCACTATCGACTAATCTAGCAACACTTTTTGTGTGCGCGTTTTTTTTAATGTTTTGTTCTAAAAAATATTTTAGACCAATTCTCACTATCGACTAATCTTAGCAACACTTTTTGTGTGTGCATATTTTTGTTTTTTTAATATTTAAAAAAAAAAAAATCTTTAGACCAATTTTCACTATCGACTAATCTAGCAACACTTTTTTTGTGGGCGTATTGTGTTTTTTAAAAATATATTTTTTTTTTAGACAAATTCTCACTATGGACTAATCTAGTAGAACAACTTTTTTGTGTGGGCATATTGTTGTTTTTTAATGTTTTTGTAAAAAAAATAATTTTAGACCAATTCTCACTATCGACTAAACTAGCAACACTTTTTGTGTGTGCATGTTATTTAATTATTTTTTGGGACAAATTTTCACTTTCGACTAATCTAGCAACATTTTTGTGTGGGCGTATTGTTGTTTTTAATGTTTTTGTAAAAAAAAATTCTTTAGACCAATTTTCACTATCGACTAATCTAGCAACACTTTTTTGGTGTGCATATTTTAGTTTTTTTAAATATATATTTTTTTAAATCTTTAGACAATTTTCACTATCGACTAATCTAGCAACACTTTTTGTGTGGGCGTATTGTTGTTTTTTAATGTTTTTTTGTAAAAACATATTTTAGACCAATTCTCACTATCGACTAATCTAGCAACACTTTTTGTTGTGCGCATATTGCCGTTTTTTAATGCTTTTGTAAAACAAAAAAATAGTCAAATTCTCACTATCGACTAATCTAGCAACACTTTTTGTTTGTGCGCATATTGTTGTTTTTTAATATTTTGTAAAAAAAAAAATGTAGGCCAATTCTCACTATCGACTAATCTAGCAACACTTTTAGTGTGTGCGTGTGTTGATAGTTTTTTAGACAAATTCTCACTATCGACTAATCTAGCAACCACTTTTGTGTGGGCGTATTGTTGTTTTTTAATTTTTTTGTAAAAAAGAAATTTTTAGACCAATTCTCGCTATCCAATAATCTAGCAACAATTTTTGTTTTTGCGCATATTGTTGTTTTGTAATAATTTTTTTAAAAAATTTTTTTTGACAATTCTCACTATACTAATCTAGCAACACTTTTTGTAGTGGGCGTATTGTGTTTTTTAATGTTTTTTAAAAAACATATTTTAGACCAATTTCGCAATCCAATAATCTAGCAACAATTTTTGTTTTTGCGATATTTTTGTTTAGTAATATTTTTTTTAACATTTTTTTAGACCAATTTCACTATCGACTAATCTAGCAACACTTTTGTGTGGGCGTATTGTTGTTTTTAATGTTTTTGTAAAAAAAAACATATTTTAGACCAATTCTCACTATCGACTATCTAGCAACACTTTTTGTGTGCGCTTATTGCCGTTTTTTAATGCTTTTTGTAAAAAAAAAAAATTGTCAAATTCTCACTATCGACTAATCTAGCAACACTTTTTGTGTGCGCATATTGTTGTTTTTTAATATTTTTTGTAAAAAAAAAATGTAGGCCAATTCTCACTATCGACTAATCTAGCAACACTTTTTGTGTGTGCGTGTTGTAGTTTTTTAGACAAATTCTCACTATCGACTAATCTAGCAACACTTTTTGTGTGGGCGTATTGTTGTTTTTTAATATTTTTGTAAAAAAGAAAATTTTAGACCAATTCTCGCTATCCAATAATCTAGCAACAATTTTTGTTTTTGCGCATATTGTTGTTTTGTAATATTTTTTTAAAAACTTTTTTTAGACAAATTCTCACTATCGACTAATCTAGCAACACTTTTTGTGTGGGCGTATTGTTGTTTTTTAATGTTTTTGTAAAAAAAAAGTTTTAGACCAATTCTCACTATCGACTAATCTAGCAACACTTTTTGTGTGCGCATATTGTTGTTTTTTAATGTTTTTGTAAAAAACATATTTTAGACCAATTCTCACTATCGACTAATCTAGCAAACACTTTTTGTGAGTGTCATATTGCCGTTTTTTAATGCTTTTGTAAAAAAAAAAAATTATCAAATTCTCACTATCGACTAATCTAGCAACACTTTTTGTGTGCGCATATTGTTGTTTTTACATTTTTGGAAAAAAAATGTTTAAGACCAATTCTAACTATCGACACATCTAGCAGCAACACTTTTTGTGTGTGCGTGTTGTTGTTTTTTAGACCAATTCTCACTATCGACTAATCTAGCAACACTTTTTGTGTGGGCGTATTGTTGTTTTTTAATATTTTTGTAAAAAAGAAAATTTTAGACCAATTCTCGCTATCCAATAATCTAGCAACAATTTTTGTTTTTGCGCATATTGTTGTTTTGTAATATTTTTTTAAAAACTTTTTTTAGACAAATTCTCACTATCGACTAATCTAGCAACACTTTTTTGTGTGGGCGTAATTGTTGTTTTTTAATGTTTTTGTAAAAAATGTTTTAGACCAATTTCACATCAAATAATCTAGCAACACTTTTTGTTTGCGCATATTGTTGTTTTTTAATATTTTTGTAAAAAAAAATTTTTAGACAAATTCTCACTATCGACTAATCTAGCAACACTTTTTGTGTGGGCGTATATTTGTTTTTTAATGTTTTTGTAAAAATAAAATTTTAGACAAATTTTCACTATCGACTAAACCAGCAATACTTTTTGTGTGTGCGTGTTATTTTATTAATTGTTTTTTTGACAAATTTTCACTTTCGACTAATCTAGCAACACTTTTTGTGTGGGCGTATTGTTGTTTTTTAATGTTTTTGTAAAGAAAAATGTTTATACTAATTCTCACTATCGACTAATCTAGCAACGCTTTTTGTGTGTGTGTGTGTAGTAGGTTATTTTTTGGTGTCGTTTGTTTTTTTGTGACAAATTCTCATTATCGACTAATCTAGCAACACTTTTTTTGTGTGCGTGTTGTTGTTTTTTAATATAAAAAAAACTTTTTGACAAATTCTCACTATCGACTAATCTAGCAACACTTTTTGTGTGCGCGTTTTTTTTTATGTTTTTGTAAAAAAATATTTTAGACCAATTCTCACTATCGACTAATCTAGCAACACTTTTTGTGTGTGCATTATTTTTGTTTTTTAAATATATATAAAAAAAATCTTTAGACCAATTTTCACTATCGACTATCTAGCAACACTTTTTGTGTGGGCGTATTGTTGTTTTTTAAAAAATATTTTTTTTTTTTAGACAATTCTCACTATGGGACTAATCTAGCAGCAGCAACACTTTTTTGTGTGGGCATATTGTTGTTTTTTAATGTTTTTGTAAAAAAAAATAATTTTAGACCAATTCTCACTATCGACTAAACTAGCAACACTTTTTGGGTGTTGCATGTTATTTAATTTTTTTTTGGACAAATTTTCACTTTCGACTAATCTAGCAAACACTTTTTGTGTGGGCGTATTGTTGTTTTTAATGTTTTTGTAAAAAAAAATTTTTAGACCAATTCTCACTATCGACTAATCTAGCAACACTTTTTGTGTGTGCATATTTTAGTTTTTTTTAAATATTTTTTTTTTTTTAAATCTTTAGACCAATTTTCACTATCGACTATCTAGCAACACTTTTTGTGTGGGCGTATTGTTGTTTTTTTTTAAAAAAAAATTTTAGACAAATTCTCACTATGGACTAATCTAGCAGCAAACTTTTTTGTGTGTGCGTTATTGTTGTTTTTTATTTAAAAAAAAAAAAAAAAAAAAAAAATTTTAGACCAATTCTCACTATCGACTAATCTAGCAACACTTTTTGTGTGTGCGTGTTGTTGTTTCTTTAAAAAAATATATATATATTATATTTAGACAAATTCTCACTATCGACTAATCTAGCAACACTTTTTGTGTGTGCGTGTTATTTTATTATTTTTTTTTTGACAAATTTTCACTTTCGACTAATCTAGCACACTTTTTGTGTGTGCGTGTTGTTTTTATTTGGTTTTTTATGAAACATTTTTTTAGACCAATTCTCACTATAGACCAATTTAGCACAAACTTTTTGTGTGCGCGTATTGTTCTTTTTAAATTGTTCTGGAAAAAAAAAATAATATATTTTTTTTTTTACAAAATTATTACTATAGACTAATCTAGCAACACTTCTTGTGTGCGCATGTTGTTGTTTTTAAATATAAACAAATCAAAAATCCAAGACCAATTCTCACTATCGACTAATCTAGCAACACTTTTTGTTGTGTGTGTGTTGTTTTTATTGTTTTTTTATGGAAATGTTTTTTTTAGGACAAATTCTCACTATCGATTAATCTAGCAACACTTTTTGTGTGCGTGTATGTTGTTTTTTTTGTTTTTGTAAAAAAAAAAAAATAATCGACCAAATTCTCACTATCGACTAATCTAGCAGCAACCACTTTTGTGTGTGGCATGTTGTTGTTCTATTTTAATATTTTTGTAAAAAATAAATTTTATACCAGTTCTCACTATCTACTATTCTAGCAACCTATTTTTTTGTGTGTGTGTTGTTGTTTCTTTGAAATATATAAAAATAAATGTTAGAAAATTCTCACGATCGACAAATCTAGCCAACACTTTTTGTGTGGGCGTATTGTTGTTTTTTTAAAGTTTTTGTAAAAAACACTGTTTAGACCATTCTCACTATCGGACTAATCTAGCAACACTTTTTGTGAGTGCATGTTTGTTGTTTCTTTCAAAAAAATATTTTGTATTTTTGACAAATTCTCACTATTGACTAATCTTGCAACACTTTTTTGTTTGCTCGTATGTAGTTATTACTTTTAAGACAAATTCTCACAATCGACTAATTTAGCAACACTTTTTGTGTGTGCGTGTTGTTTTTATTGGGTTTTTTATGAAAATGTTTTTTTAGACCAATTCTCACTATAGACCAATTTAGCAACACTTTTTGTGTGCGCGTATTGTTGTTTTTAAATTGTTCTGAAAAAAAAAATGTCAAGACCAATTCTCACAATCGACCAATCTAGCAACACTTTTTGTGTGTGCGTGATGTTGTTTTTTTATGTTTTTGTAAAAAAAAAATGTTTAGACCAATACTCACTATCGGCTAATCTAGGAACACTTTTTGTGTGCGCGTATTGTTTTTTTTTTTGTTTGTTTTTTTTTTTAAAACATTTGTTTAGACCAATTCTCACTATTGACTAAACTAGCAACACTTTTTGTATGTGCGTGTTATTTATTTATTTTTTTTGACAAATTTGCACTTTCGACTAATCTAGCAACACTTTTTGTGTGTGCGTGATTTAGTTTTTTTATGTTTTTGTAAAAAAAAAACATTTTTTTAGACCAATTCTCACTATCGGCTAATCTAGCAACACTTTTTGTGTGCGCGTATTGTTTTTTTTTTTTTTTATTATTATTATTTTTTTTAATTTAGACCAATTCTCACTATCGACTAATCTAGCAACACTGCGTGTTGTTTTTATTGTTTTTTTATGAAAATGTTTTTTTAGACCAATTCTCACTATAGACCAATTTAGCAACACTTTGTGTGTGCGCGTATTGTTCTTTTGAAATTGTTCTGGAAAAAAAATGTCAAGACCAATTCTCACTATCGACCAATCTAGCAACACTTTTTGTGTGCGCGTATTGCTGTTTTTTTATTTTTTTGTTAAAAATTTTTTTTTTAGACAAATTCTCACTATCGACTAATTTAGCAACACTTTTGTGTGCGCGTATTGTTGTTTTTAAATTGTTCTGGAAAAAAAAATGTTCAAGACCAATTCTCACAATCGACCAATCTAGCAACACTTTTTGTGTGTGCGTGATGTTGTTTTTTTAATGTTTTTGTAAAAAAAAAAATTTTTTAGTCCAATACTCACTATCGGCTAATCTAGCAACACTTTTTGTTTGCCCGTGTTGTTGTTTAAAAAAAATATATATTTTTTTTTTTAAAAATTCTTACTATCGACTAATTCATCAACAATTTTTGTTATGCGCGTTTTTTTTTAGTTTTTTTACCAATTCTCACTATCGAATAATCTAGCAAAGCTTTTTTGTGTTGGCGTATTGTTTTTTAATGTTTTTGTAAAAAAAAGGTTTTACACCAATTCTCACTATCGACTAATCTAGCAACACTTTTTGTTTCTGCGTGTTGTTGTTTAAAAAAAAAATATATATTATTTTTTTGGACAAATTCTTACTACGACTAATCTAGCAACACTTTTTGTTTGCACGTGTTGTTTTTTTTTGTTTTTTGTTTTACAAAATTATTACTATCGACTAATCTAGCAACACTTCCTTTTGTGCGCATGTTGTGTTTTTAAATATAAAAAAATCTAAAATCCAAGACAAATTCTCACTATCGACTACTAATCTGCAACACTTTTTGTGTGTGGGTGTTGTTTTTATTGTTTTTTTATGAAAATGATTTTTTTGGACAAATTCTCACTATCGATTAATCTAGCAACACTTTTTGTGTGGGTGTATTGTTGTTTTTTAATGTTTTTGTAAAAAAAAAAAAATTGACCATTTCTCACTATCGACTAATCTAGCAGCAACACTTTTTGTGTGGGCATGTTGTTGTTCTATTTAATATTTTTGGAAAAAAACTAATATTTATACCAATTCTCACTATCGACTAATTCTAGCAACATCTTTTTTTGTGTGCGTGTTGTTGTTTCTTTGAAAATATATATAAAAAAAATGTAGACAAATTCTCACTATCGACAAATCTAGCAACACTTTTTGTGTGGGCGTATTGTTGGTTTTTTTATGTTTTTGAAAAAAAAACAATGTTTAGACCAATTCCCACTATCGACTAATCTAGCAACACTTTTTGTGAGTGCATGTTTGTTGTTTCTTTCAAAAAAATATTTTGTATTTTTGACAAATTTCACTATCGACTAATCTAGCAACACTTTTTGTTTGCTCGTATTGTAGTTATTACTTTTAAGACAAATTCTCACAATCGACTAATTTAGCAACACTTTTTGTGTGTGGGCGTATTGTTGTTTCTTAATGTTTAAAAAAAAAGTTTTTAGACCAATTCTCACTATCGACTAATTAGCAGCACTTTTTGTTTGCGCGTATTGTTTTTTTTTTGTGTTTTTTAACTTTTTTCTTAGACAAATTCTCACTATCGACTAATCTAGCAACACTTTTTGTGTGTGTTCATTTTGTTGTTGTTTAAAAAAAAAAATGACATTTATTTTTTAGACCAATTCTCACTAACGACTAATCTAGCAACAATTTTTGTTTTTGCGCATATTGTTTGTAATATTTTTTTAAAAAACATTTTTTTAGACAAATTCTCACTATCGACTAATCTAGCAACACTCTTTGTGTGCGCGTATTGTTGTTTTTTAATGTTTTTGTAAAAAAAATGTTTTAGACCAATTCTCACTATCTAGCAACACTTTTTGTGTGCGCGTATTGTTGTTTTTTAATGTTTTTGTAAAAACATTTTTTTTAGACAAATTCTCACTATCGACTAATCTAGCAACACTTTTTGTGTGGGCGTATTGTTGTTTTTTAATGTTTTTGTAAAAATAAAATTTTAGACAAATTCTCACTATCGACTAAACTAGCAACACTTTTTGTGTGTGCGTGTTATTTTATTAATTGTTTTTTGACAAATTTTCACTTTCGACTAATCTAGCAACACTTTTTGTGTGGGCGTATTGTTGTTTTTTAATGTTTTTGTAAAAAAAATGTTTAGACCAATTCTCACTATCGACTAATCTAGCAACACTTTTTTTGTGTGTGTGTGTTAGTAGGTTATTTTTTGGTGTCGGTAGTTTTTTTGTGACAAATTCTCATTATCGACTAATCTGCAGCAACACTTTTGTGCAAATCTAGCAGTTGTCACTTTTTTTGTGCGCGTGTTGTTGTTTTTTAATATAAAAAAAACGTTTTGACAAATTCTCACTATCGACTAATCTAGCAACACTTTTGTGTGCGTGTTTTTTTTTTTTAAGTTTTTTGTAAAAAAATATTTTAGACCAATTTCACTATCGACTAATCTAGCAACATTTTTTGTGTGTGCATATTTTTGTTTTTTAATATATATAGTTTAGACCTTTTTCACTATCGACTAATCTAGAAATTTTTGTGTGGGCGTATTGTTGTTTTGTAAAAAAATATATTTTTTTTAGACACAAATTCTTCACTATGACTAATAGCAGCAACACTTTTTGTTGTGGGCATATTGTTGTTTTTTAATGTTTTGTAAAAAAAATAATTTTAGACCAATTCTCACTATCGACTAAACTAGCAACACTTTTTGTGTGTGCATGTATTTAAGTTTTTTTGGAAAATTTTCACTTTCGACTAATCTAGCAACACTTTTTGTGTGGGCGGTATTGTTGTTTTTAATGTTTTTGTAAAAAAAAATCTTTAGACCAATTTTCACTATCGACTAATCTAGCAACACTTTTTGTGTGTGCATATTTTAGTTTTATTAAATTTTATTTTTTTTAAATCTTTAGACCAAATTTTCACTATCGACTAATTAGCAACACTTTTTGTGTGTGGTATTGTTGTTTTTAATGTTTTTGTAAAAAAATGTTTTTAGACAATTCTCACTATATACTATAATCTAGCAAACATTTTTTGTGTTGGCATATTGTTGTTTTTTATGTTTATGTAAAAACATGTTTTAGACCAATTCTCACTATCAAATAATCTAGCAACAATTTTTGTATGCGCATATTGTTGTTTTGAATGTTTTGTAAAAAACATTTTTTTTAGACAAATTCTCACTATCGACTAATCTAGCAACACTTTTGTGTGTGTGTTATTTTATTAATTGTTTTTTGACAAATTTTCACCTTTACTAATCTAGCTACACTTTTTGCGTGGGCGAATTGTTGTTTTTTTATTTTTTTGTAAAAAAAAATGTTTAGACTAATTCTCACTATTGATTAATCTAGCACACTTTTTGTGTGTGCGTGTAGTAGGTTATTTTTTGGTTTCGCTTTTTTTTTGAGACAAATTTCACTATCGACTAATCTAAGCAACACTTTTTGTGTGGTGTTATTTTATTAATTGTTTTTTGACAAATTTTCACTTTAGACTAATCTAGTACACTTTTTGCGTGGGCGTATTGTTGTTTTGTAATGTTTTTGTAAAGAAAAATGTTTTAGACTAATTCTCACTATTGATTAATCTAGCAACACTTTTTGTGTGTGCGTGCTGTAGTAGGTTATTTTTTGGTTTCGCTTTTTTTTTGGAAAACAAATTCTCACTATCGACTAATCTAGCAGCAACTCTTTTTGTGTGTGTGTGTGTTATTTTATTAATTGTTTTTTTGAAAATTTTCACTTTCGACTAATCTAATAACCCTTTTTGTGTGTGGTGTTGTTTTTTAATGTTTTTGTAAAAAAAAAAATTTTAGACCAATTCTCACTATCGACTAATCTAGCAACACTTTTTGTGTGTGCGTGTTATTTTATAAAAATTTTTTTTTTTAAAAAGTTTTTAACTTTCGACTAATCTAGCAACACTTTTTTGTGTGTTGCGTGATGTTGTTTTTTAATGTTTTTGTAAAAAAAAAATGTTTAGACCAATTCTCATTATCGACTAATCTAGCAACACTTTTTGTGTGTGCGTATTGTTGTTTTTTTATTTTTTTTTGTAAAAAAAAAACATTTTTTTTAGACCAATTCTCACTATCGACTAATCTAGCAACACTTTTTGTGTGTGCGTGTTGTGTTTCTTTAAAAAAAATATAATATATTTTTTTAGACAAATTCTCACTATCGACTAATCTAGCAACACTTTTTGTGTGTGCGTGTTTTTATTAATTTTTTTTGACAAATTTTCACTATCGACTAATCTAGCAACACTTTTTGTGTGTGCGTGTTTTTGTTTTTTAATGTTTTTGTAAAAAAATATTTTTTTTTTGACCAATTTTCACTATCGACTAATCTAGCAACACTTTTTGTGTGTGCGTATTGTTCTTTTTAAATTGTTCTGGAAAAAAATATATCTATATTTCTTTTACAAATTATTACTATCGACTAATCTAGCAACACTTCTTGTGTGCGCATGTTGTTGTTTTTAAATATTAAAAAAATCAAAAATCCAAGACCAATTCTCACTATCGACTAATCTAGCAACACTTTTTGTGTGTGTGTGTTGTTTTTATTGTTTTTTTATGAAAATGTTTTTTTAGACAAATTCTCACTATCGATTAATCTAGCAACACTTTTTGTGTGCGTGTATTGTTGTTTTTTAATGTTTTTGTAAAAAAAAAAAAAAATCGCGACAATCTCACTATCGACTAATCTAGCAGCAACACTTTTTGTGTGGGCATGTTGTTGTTCTATTTTAATATTTTGTAAAAAATAATATTTATACCAGTTCTCACTATCTACTATTCTAGCAACATATTTTTTTGTGTGTGTGTTGTTGTTTCTTTGAAAATATATAAAATAAATGTTAGACAAATTCTCACGATCGACAAATCTAGCAACACTTTTTGTGTGGGCGTATTGTTGTTTTTTAAAGTTTTTGTAAAAAACAATGTTTAGACCAATTCTCACTATCGACTAATCTAGCAACACTTTTTGTGAGTGCATGTTTGTTGTTTCTTTCAAAAAAATATTTTGTATTTTTGACAAATTCTCACTATTGACTAATCTTGCAACACTTTTTGTTTGCTCGTATTGTAGTTATTACTTTTAAGACAAATTCTCACAATCGACTAATTTAGCAACACTTTTTGTGTGTGCGTGTTGTTTTTTTTGGGTTTTTTATGAAAATGTTTTTTTAGACCAATTCTCACTATAGACCAATTTAGCAACACTTTTTGTGTGCGCGTATTGTTGTTTTTAAATTGTTCAGAAAAAAAAATGTCAAGACCAATTCTCACAATCGACCAATCTAGCAACAGTTTTTGTGTGTGCGTGATGTTGTTTTTTAATGTTTTTGTAAAAAAAAATTTTTTAGACCAATTCTCACTATCGACTAAACTAGCAACACTTTTTGTGTGTGCGTGTTATTTTATAAAAAAAAAAAAGTGAAAAATTTTAACTTTCGACTAATCTAGCAACACTTTTTGTGTGTGCGTGATGTTGTTTTTTAATGTTTTTGTAAAAAAAAAATGTTTAGACCAATTCTCATTATCGGCTAATCTAGCAACACTTTTTGAGTGTGCGTGTTGTTGTTTCTTTAAAAAAATATATATATATATATTTTTAGACAAATTCTCACTATCGACTAAACTAGCAACACTTTTTGTGTGTGCGTGTTATATATATATTTTTTTTTTGACAAATTTTCACTTTCGACTAATCTAGCAACACTTTTTGTGTGTGCGTGATTTTGTTTTTTAATGTTTTTGTAAAAAATATTTTTTTTTAGACCAATTTTCACTATCGACTAATCTAGCAACACTTTTTGTGTGGGCGTATTGTTGTTTTTTATGTTTTTGTAAAAAACAATGTTTAGACCAATTCCCACTATCGACTAATCTAGCAACACTTTTTGTGAGTGCATGTTTGTTGTTTCTTTCAAAAAAATATTTTGTATTTTTGACAAGTTCTCACTATCGACTAATCTAGCAACACTTTTTGTTTGCTCGTATTGTAGTTATTACTTTTAAGACAAATTCTCACAATCGACTAATTTAGCAACACTTTTTGTGTGTGGGCGTATTGTTGTTTCTTAATGTTTAAAAAAAAAAGTTTTTAGACCAATTCTCACTATCGACTAATCTAGCAGCACTTTTTGTTTGCGCGTATTGTTTTTTTTTAGTGTTTTTTTAACTTTTTTTTTAGACAAATTCTCACTATCGACTAATCTAGCAACACTTTTTGTGTGTGTTCATTTTGTTGTTGTTTAAAAAAAAAATGACATTTATTTTTTAGACCAATTCTCACTAACGACTAATCTAGCAACAATTTTGGTTTTTGCGCATATTGTTGTTTTGTAATATTTTTTTTAAAAACATTTTTTTAGACAAATTCTCACTATCGACTAATCTAGCAACACTTTTTGTGTGGGCGTATTGTTGTTTTTTAATGTTTTTGTAAAAAATGTTTTAGACCAATTCTCACTATCGACTAATCTAGCAACACTTTTTGTGTGTGTTCATTTTGTTGTTGTTTAAAAAAAAAATGACATTTATTTTTTAGACCAATTCTCACTAACGACTAATCTAGCAACAATTTTGGTTTTTGCGCATATTGTTGTTTTGTAATATTTTTTTAAAAACATTTTTTTAGACAAATTCTCACTATCGACTAATCTAGCAACACTTTTTGTGTGGGCGTATTGTTGTTTTTTAATGTTTTTGTAAAAAAATGTTTTAGACCAATTCTCACTATCAAATAATCTAGCAACACTTTTTGTTTGCGCATATTGTTGTTTTTTAATATTTTTGTAAAAAACATTTTTTTAGACAAATTCTCACTATCGACTAAACAAGCAATACTTTTTGTGTGTGCGTGTTATTTTATTAATTGTTTTTTGACAAATTTCACTTTCGACTAATCTAGCAACACTTTTTGTGTGGGCGTATTGTTGTTTTTTAATGTTTTTGTAAAGAAAAATGTTTAGACTAATTCTCACTATCGACTAATCTAGCAACGCTTTTTGTGTGTGTGTGTGTAGTAGGTTATTTTTTGGTGTCGTTTGTTTTGTTGTGACAAATTCTCATTATCGACTAATCTAGCAGCAACACTTTTGTGCAAATCTAGCAGTTGTCACTTTTTTTGTGCGCGTGTTGTTGTTTTTTAATATAAAAAAACGTTTTTGACAAATTCTCACTATCGACTAATCTAGCAACACTTTTTGTGTGCGCGTTTTTTTTTTTTTTTATGTTTTTGTAAAAAAATATTTTAGACCAATTCTCACTATCGACTAATCTAGCAACAATTTTTGTGTGTGCATATTTTTGTTTTTTAATATATATAGAAAAAAAATCTTTAGACCAATTCTCACTATCGACTAATCTAGCAACACTTTTTGTGTGGGCATATTGTTTTTTTTTTAGACAAATTCTCACTATCGACTAATCTAGCAGCAACACTTTTTGTGTGGGCATATTGTTGTTTTTTAATGTTTTTGTAAAAAAATAATTTTAGACCAATTCTCACTATCGACTAATCTAGCAACACTTTTTGTGTGTGCGTGTTATTTAAATTTTTTTTTGACAAATTCTCACTATCGACTAATCTAGCAACACTTTTTGTGTGGGCGTATTGTTGTTTTTAATGTTTTTGTAAAAAAAAATTTTTAGACCAATTCTCACTATCGACTAATCTAGCAACACTTTTTGTGTGTGCATATTTTAGTTTTATTAAATATATATATATTTTTTTAATCTTTAGACCAATTTTCACTATCGACTAATCTAGCAACACTTTTTGTGTGGGCGTATTGTTGTTTTTTAAAAAAAACATTTTTTTAGACAAATTCTCACTATGGACTAATCTAGCAGCAACACTTTTTTGTGTGGGCATATTGTTGTTTTTTAATGTTTTTGTAAAAACATGTTTTAGACCAATTCTCACTATCAAATAATCTAGCAACAATTCTTGTATGCGCATATTGTTGTTTTGTAATGTTTTTGTAAAAACATTTTTTTAGACAAATTCTCACTATCGACTAATCTAGCAACACCTTTTGTGTGTGTGTTATTTTATTAATAGTTTTTTGACAAATTTTCACTTTAGACTAATCTAGCTACACTTTTTGCGTGGGCGAATTGTTGTTTTTTAATATTTTTGTAAAGAAAAATGTTTAGACTAATTCTCACTATTGATTAATCTAGCAACACTTTTTGTGTGTGCGTGTAGTAGGTTATTTTTTGGTTTCGCTTTTTTTTGGACAAATTCTCACTATCGACTAATCTAGCAACACTTTTTGTGTGCGTGTTATTTTATTAATTGTTTTTTGACAAATTTTCACTTTAGACTAATCTAGCTACACTTTTTGCGTGGGCGTATTGTTGTTTTGTAATGTTTTTGTAAAGAAAAATGTTTAGACTAATTCTCACTATTGATTAATCTAGCAACACTTTTTGTGTGTGCGTGTAGTAGGTTATTTTTTGGTTTCGCTTTTTTTTTTGGACAAATTCTCACTATCGACTAATCTAGCAACACTTTTTGTGTGTGTGTGTGTTATTTTATTAATTGTTTTTTGACAAATTTTCACTTTCGACTAATCTAATAACCCTTTTTGTGTGTGCGTGTTGTTTTTTAATGTTTTTGTAAAAAAAAAAATTTTAGACCAATTCTCACTATTGACTAAACTAGCAACACTTTTTGTGTGTGCGTGTTATTTTATAAAAAAAATTTAACTTTCGACTAATCTAGAAACACTTTTTGTGTGTGCGTGATGTTGTTTTTTAATGTTTTTGTAAAAAAAAAATGTTTAGACCAATTCTCATTATCGGCTAATCTAGCAACACTTTTTGTGTGTGCGTATTGTTGTTTTTTATTTTATTTTTGTAAAAAAAAAAACATTTTTTTAGACCAATTCTCACTATCGACTAATCTAGCAACACTTTGAGTGTGCGTGTTGTTGTTTCTTTAAAAAAAAAAAATATATTTTTTTTTAGACAAATTCTCACTATCGACTAAACTAGCAACACTTTTTGTGTGTGCGTGTTATTTTATTATAATTTTTTTGACAAATTTTCACTTTCGACTAATCTAGCAACACTTTTTGTGTGTGCGTGATTTTGTTTTTTAATGTTTTTGTAAAAAATATATTTTTTTAGACCAATTCTCACTATCAAATAATCTAGCAACAATTCTTGTATGCGCATATTGTTGTTTTGTAATGTTTTTGTAAAAACATTTTTTTAGACAAATTCTCACTATCGACTAATCTAGCAACACCTTTTGTGTGTGTGTTATTTTATTAATAGTTTTTTGACAAATTTTCACTTTAGACTAATCTAGCTACACTTTTTGCGTGGGCGAATTGTTGTTTTTTAATATTTTTGTAAAGAAAAATGTTTAGACTAATTCTCACTATTGATTAATCTAGCAACACTTTTTGTGTGTGCGTGTAGTAGGTTATTTTTTGGTTTCGCTTTTTTTTTGACAAATTCTCACTATCGACTAATCTAGCAACACTTTTTGTGTGCGTGTTATTTTATTAATTGTTTTTTGACAAATTTTCACTTTAGACTAATCTAGCTACACTTTTTGCGTGGGCGTATTGTTGTTTTGTAATGTTTTTGTAAAGAAAAATGTTTAGACTAATTCTCACTATTGATTAATCTAGCAACACTTTTTGTGTGTGCGTGTAGTAGGTTATTTTTTGGTTTCGCTTTTTTTTTTGGACAAATTCTCACTATCGACTAATCTAGCAACACTTTTTGTGTGTGTGTGTGTTATTTTATTAATTTTTTTTTGACAAATTTTCACTTTCGACTAATCTAATAACCCTTTTTGTGTGTGCGTGTTGTTTTTTAATGTTTTTGTAAAAAAAAAAAATTTAGACCAATTCTCACTATTGACTAAACTAGCAACACTTTTTGTGTGTGCGTGTTATTTTATAAAAAATTTTTTTAATTTTTTTTAACTTTCGACTAATCTAGCAACACTTTTTGTGTGTGCGTGATGTTGTTTTTTAATGTTTTTGTAAAAAAAAAATGTTTAGACCAATTCTCATTATCGGCTAATCTAGCAACACTTTTTGTGTGTGCGTATTGTTGTTTTTTATTTTATTTTTGTAAAAAAAAAAACATTTTTTTAGACCAATTCTCACTATCGACTAATCTAGCAACACTTTGAGTGTGCGTGTTGTTGTTTCTTTAAAAAAAATATATATTTTTTTTTTTAGACAAATTCTCACTATCGACTAAACTAGCAACACTTTTTGTGTGTGCGTGTTATTTTATTATTATTTTTTTGACAAATTTTCACTTTCGACTAATCTAGCAACACTTTTTGTGTGTGCGTGATTTTGTTTTTTAATGTTTTTGTAAAAAATATATTTTTTTAGACCAATTTTCACTATCGACTAATCTAGCAACACTTTTTGTTTTTTAATGTTTTTGTAAAAAATATTTTGTATTTTTGACAAATTCTCACTATTGACTAATCTTGCAACACTTTTTGTTTGCTCGTATTGTAGTTATTACTTTTAAGACAAATTCTCACAATCGACTAAGTTTTATTAAATATATATATATTTTTTTAATCTTTAGACCAATTTTCACTATCGACTAATCTAGCAACACTTTTTGTGTGGGCGTATATTTGTTTTTTAATGTTTTTGTAAAAATAAAATTGTAGACAAATTTTCACTATCGACTAAACCAGCAATACTTTTTGTGTGTGCGTGTTATTTTATTAATTGTTTTTTTGACAAATTTTCACTTTCGACTAATCTAGCAACACTTTTTGTGTGGGCGTATTGTTGTTTTTTAATGTTTTTGTAAAGAAAAATGTTTAGACTAATTCTCACTATCGACTAATCTAGCAACGCTTTTTGTGTGTGTGTGTGTGTGTAGTAGGTTATTTTTGGGTGTCGTTTGTTTTTTTGTGACAAATTCTCATTATCGACTAATCTAGCAGCAACACTTTTGTGCAAATCTAGCAGTTGTCACTTTTTTGTGCGCATGTTGTTGTTTTTTAATATAAAAAAAAAGTTTTTGACAAATTCTCACTATCGACTAATCTAGCAACACTTTTTGTGTGCGCGTTTTTTTTATTTATTTATGTTTTTGTAAAAAAATATTTTAGACCAATTCTCACTATCGACTAATCTAGCAACAATTTTTGTGTGTGCATATTTTTGTTTTTTAATATATATAGAAAAAAATTATTTAGACCAATTTTCACTATTGACTAATCTAGCAACACTTTTTGTGTGGGCGTATTGTTGTTTTGTAAAAAATATATATTTTTTTAGACAAATTCTCACTATGGACTAATCTAGCAGCAAAACTTTTTTGTGTGGGCATATTGTTGTTTTTTAATGTTTTTGTAAAAAAATAATTTTAGACCAATTCTCACTATCGACTAAACTAGCAACACTTTTTGTGTGTGCATGTTATTTAAATTTTTTTGGACAAATTTTCACTTTCGACTAATCTAGCAACACTTTTTGTGTGGGCGTATTGTTGTTTTTAATGTTTTTGTAAAAAAAAATCTTTAGACCAATTTTCACTATCGACTAATCTAGCAACACTTTTTGTGTGTGCATATTTTAGTTTTATTAAATATATATATTTTTTAAATCTTTAGACCAATTTTCACTATCGACTAATCTAGCAACACTTTTTGTGTGGGCGTATTGTTGTTTTTTAAAAAAAAACATTTTTTTAGACAAATTCTCACTATGGACTAATCTAGCAGCAACACTTTTTTGTGTGGGCATATTGTTGTTTTTTAATGTTTTTGTAAAAAAATGTTTTAGACCAATTCTCACTATCGACTAATCTAGCAACACTTTTTGTGTTGGCATATTGTTGTTTTTTAATGTTTATGTAAAAACATGTTTTAGACCAATTCTCACTATCAAATAATCTAGCAACAATTTTTGTATGCGCATATTGTTGTTTTGTAATGTTTTTGTAAAAACATTTTTTTAGACAAATTCTCACTATCGACTAATCTAGCAACACTTTTTGTGTGTGTGTTATTTTATTAATAGTTTTTTGACAAATTTTCACTTTAGACTAATCTAGCTACACTTTTTGCGTGGGCGAATGTTTTTTTATATTTTTGTAAAGAAAAATGTTTAGACTTATTCTCACTATTGATTAATTAGCAACACCTTTTTGTGTGCGTGTAGTAGGTTATTTTTTGGTTTCGCTTTTTTTTGGACAAATTCTCACTTTCGACTAATCTAGCAACACTTTTTGTGTGTGTGCGTGTTATTTTATTAATTGTTTTTTGACAAATTTTCACTTTCGACTAATCTAATAACCCTTTTTGTGTGTGCGTGATGTTGTTTTTTAATGTTTTGTAAAAAAAAAAATTTTAGACCAATTCTCACTATCGACTAAACTAGCAACACTTTTTGTGTGTGCGTGTTATTTAATAAAAAAAATGTAAAAAAATTTTAACTTTCGACTAATCTAGCAACACTTTTTGTGTGTGCGTGATGTTGTTTTTTAATGTTTTTGTAAAAAATAAACGTTTAGACCAATTCTCATTATCGGCTAATCTAGCAACACTTTTTGTGTGTGCGTAATGTTGTTTTTTATTTTTTTTGTAAAAAAAAAACATTTTTTTTAGACCAATTCTCACTATCGACTAATCTAGCAACACTTTTTGAGTGTGCGTGTTGTTGTTTCTTTAAAAAAATAAAATATATTTTTTTTTAGACAAATTTTCACTTTCGACTAATCTAGCAACACTTTTTGTGTGTGCGTGATTTTGTTTTTTAATGTTTTTGTAAAAAATATTTTTTTTTAGACCAATTTTCACTATCGACTAATCTAGCAACACTTTTTGTGTGTGCGTATTGTTCTTTTTAAATTGTTCTGGAAAAAAATATATATATATTTCTTTTACAAATTATTACTATCGACTAATCTAGCAACACTTCTTGTGTGCGCATGTTGTTGTTTTTAAATATAAAAAAAATCAAAAATCCAAGACCAATTCTCACTATCGACTAATCTAGCAACACTTTTTGTGTGTGTGTGTTGTTTTTATTGTTTTTTTATGAAAATGTTTTTTTAGACAAATTCTCACTATCGATTAATCTAGCAACACTTTTTGTGTGCGTGTATTGTTGTTTTTTTATGTTTTTGTAAAAAAAAAAAAATCGACCAATTCTCACTATCGACTAATCTAGCAGCAACACTTTTTGTGTGGGCATGTTGTTGTTCTATTTTAATATTTTGTAAAAAATAATATTTATACCAGTTCTCACTATCTACTATTCTAGAACATATTTTTTTGTGTGTGTGTTGTTGTTTCTTTGAAATATATAAATAAATGTTAGACAAATTCTCATGATCGACAAATCTAGCAAACATTTTTGTGTGGCGTATTGTTGTTTTTTAAAGTTTTTGTTAAAAACAATGTTTAGACCAATTCTCACTATCGACTAATCTAGCAACACTTTTGTGAGTGCATGTTTGTTGTTTCTTTCAAAAAATATTTTGTATTTTTGACAAATTCTATCTATTGACTAATCTTGCAACACTTTTTGTTTGCTCGTATTGTAGTTATTACTTTTAAGGACAAATTCTCACAATCGACTAATTTAGCAAACCTTTTTGTGTGTGCGCGTTGTTTTATTGGGTTTTTTATGAAAATGTTTTTTTTAGACCAATTCTCACTATAGACAATTTAGCAAAACTTTTTGTGTGCGCGTATTGTTGTTTTAAATTGTTCAGAAAAAAAAATGTCAAGACCATTCTCACAATCGACCAATCTAGCAACACTTTTTGTGTGTGCGTGATGTTGTTTTTTAATGTTTTTGTAAAAAAAAAATTTTTTAGACCAATTCTCACTATCGACTAAACTAGCAACACTTTTTGTGTGTGCGTGTTATTTTATAAAAAAAAAATTGAAAAATTTTAACTTTCGACTAATCTAGCAACACTTTTTGTGTGTGCGTGATGTTGTTTTTTAATGTTTTTGTAAAAAAAAAATGTTTAGACCAATTCTCATTATCGGCTAATCTAGCAACACTTTTTGAGTGTGCGTGTTGTTGTTTCTTTAAAAAAAAAATATATATATAATTTTTAGACAAATTCTCACTATCGACTAAACTAGCAACACTTTTTGTGTGTGCGTGTTATTTTATTATTTTTTTTTGGACAAATTTTCACTTTCGACTAATCTAGCAACACTTTTTGTGTGTGCGTGATTTTGTTTTTTAATGTTTTTGTAAAAAATATTTTTTTTTACACCAATTTTCACTATCGACTAATCTAGCAACACTTTTTGTGTGTGCGTGTTGTTTTTACTGGGTTTTTTATGAAAAAAATTTTGAGACCAATTCTCACTATAGACCAATTTAGCAACACTTTTTGTGTGCGCGTATTGTTCTTTTTAAATTGTTCTGGAAAAAAATATATCTATATTTTTTTTACAAATTATTACTATCGACTAATCTAGCAACACTTCTTGTGTGCGCGTATTGTAGTTATTTATTTGAAGACCAATTCTCTCAATCGACTAATCTAGCCACACTTTTTGTGTGCGCGTATTGTTGTTTTTTTATGTTTTTGTAAAAAAATTTTTTTTTGACAAATTCTCACTATCGACTAATCTAGCATCACTTTTTGTCTGCGCCTATGTTGTTTTTTAATGTTTTTGTAAAAATATTTTTTTTAGACATTCTCACAATCGACTAATTTAGCAACAATTTTTGTGCAACACTTTTTGTGTGCGCGTATTGTTGTTTTTTTATAAAAAAAAAAATTAAGACCAATTCTCACTATCGACTAATCCTGCACCACTTTTTTTGTGTGCGTATTGTAGTTTTTTCATTTTTTTGGTAAAAACAATAATTTTAGACCAATTCTCACTATCGAATAATCTAGCAAAACTATTTGTGTGCGCGTATTGTTGTTGTTTTTTTGTAAAAAAATATTTTAGATCAATTCTCACCATCGAATAATCTAGCAACACTTTTTGTGTGGGCGTATTGTTTTATTTGTTTTTTTTTAATGAAAATTTTTTTTTTAGACCAATTCTCACTATCGACTAATCTAACAACACTTTGTGTGTGCGTGTTGTTGTTTTTTAATTTTTTGTAAAAAAAAATGTAGACAAATTCGCACTATCGACTAATCTAGCAACACTTTGTGTGTGCACGTATTGTTGTTTTTTTGTAAAAAAAAAATTGTTAGACAAATTCTCACTGTCGACTAATCTAGCAAAAAAAAATTATATGTGCGTGTATTAGATTATTTATTTTTTTTAGAATCGTTTTTTGACAAATTCTCACTATCGACTAATCTAGCAGAACTTTTTGTGTGTGTGTATTGTTTTTTTTCTAATGTTTTTATTAAAAAAAAATGTTTTAGACCATTTCTCACGATCGAATAATCTAGCAACACTTTTGTGTGGGCGTATTTTTTTTTTTGGGGGGGGGGTATGAAAATGTTTTAGACCAATTCTCACTATCGACTAATCCAGCACCACTTTTTGTGTGCGCGTATGTTACTTTATTTTATTTGTATAATTTTTTTGGACAAATTCTCACTATTGACTAATCTAGCAACACTTTCTGTGTGCGCGTATTGTTGTTGTTTTTTTGTAAACAAAATATTTTAGACCGTTTCTCACAATCGAATAATCTAGCAACACTTTTTGTGTAGGCAAATTTAGACAAATTCTCACGATCCACTAATCTAGCAGCAACACTTTTTGTGTGTGCGTGTTGTTGTTTTTTAATGTTTTTGTAAAAAAAATGGACCAATTCTTACTATCGACTAATCTAGCAACACTTTTTATTATTTTATTTATTGAGTGTTGTTGTTTAAAAAAAAAAAAAAAAAAAATGTTTGACAAATTCTTACCATCTACTAATCCAGCAACACTTTTTTGTGTGGACGTATTGTTTTTTTGTTTTTTTTGTTGTAAAAAATTATGTTTTGACCAATTCTCACTATCGACTAATCTAGCAACACTTTTTGAGTGTGCGTGTAGTAGTTTTTAGTTTTTATTATTCTTTTTTTTTGAACAAATTCTCACTATCGACTAATCTAGAAACACTTTTTGTTTGTGCGTATTGTTGTTTTTTAATGTTTTTGTAAAAACAAAACTGTGGACAAAATCTCATTATCGACTAATCTAGCAACAATTTTTGTGTGTGTGTGTTGTTTTTATTGTTTTTTTTTTATGAAAAAATGTTTTTTTTTTTTTTTATCTCACTATCGGGACTAATCTAGCAACACTTTTCGTATGCGCGTATTGTTGTTTTAAAATGTTTTGAATATTTTTTTTTAAGATCAATTCTCACTATCGACTAAATTAGCAGCAACCACTTTTTGTGTGTGCGTGTTGTCGTTGTTTGTTTTTTTTTATCAATTTTTTTAGACCAAATCTCACTATCGACTAATCTAGCAACATTTGTTGTGTGCGTTTTGTTATTTCTTTTTAAAAAGTATTTTTTTTTGACAAATTCTCACAATCTACTAATGCGCGTATTGTTGTTTTTTAGATTTTTAGTAAAACAATTTTTTTAGACAATGCTCACTATCGAGTAATATAGAAACACTTTTGTGTGCGCGTATTGTTGTTGTTTTTTGTAAAAAAAAGTATTTTATTACCAATCTCACTATCGACTAATCTAGCAACGTTTTTTTCGGGGGAGTGTTGTTGTTTTTTAAATGTAAAAAAAAAAATCAAACCAATTTCACTATAAACTTATCTAGCAACCCGTTTTGTGTGCGCTTATTGCAGTATTTGTTTTCTTTTTGTCCATTTTTTTTAGACAAATTCTCACTATCGACTAATCTAGCAAAACTTTTTGTGTGCGTGTTATTGTAGTGGTTTTGTATATTTTTTTTTATAACAATTATCTATATCGACTAATCTAGCAACGCTTTTTGTGGGTGCGTGTTGTAGTTTTTTTTTTTTTTTTTTAATTCTGACTATCGACTAATCTAGCCACGTTTTTTCTGTGGATGTATTGTTGTTTTTTAATGTTTTTGTAAAAAAAAGTTTTTAGACCAATTCTTACTATCGACTAATCTAGCAACACTTTTTGTGTTGGCATATTGTTGTTTTTTAATGTTTATGTAAAAACATGTTTTAGACCAATTCTCACTATCAAATAATCTAGCAACAATTTTTGTATGCGCATATTGTTGTTTTGTAATGTTTTGGTAAAAACATTTTTTTAGACAAATTCTCACTATCGACTAATCTAGCAACACTTTTTGTGTGTGTGTTATTTTAATTAATAGTTTTTTGACAAATTTTCACTTTAGACTAATCTAGCTACACTTTTTGCGTGGGCGAATTGTTGTTTTTTAATATTTTTGTAAAGAAAAATGTTTAGACTAATTCTCACTATTGATTAATCTAGCAACACTTTTTGTGTGTGCGTGTAGTAGGTTATTTTTTGGTTTCGCTTTTTTTTGGACAAATTCTCACTTTCGACTAATCTAGCAACACTTTTTGTGTGTGTGCGTGTTATTTTATTAATTGTTTTTTGACAAATTTTCACTTTCGACTAATCTAATAACCCTTTTTGTGTGTGCGTGATGTTGTTTTTTAATGTTTTTGTAAAAAAAAAAATTTTAGACCAATTCTCACTATCGACTAAACTAGCAACACTTTTTGTGTGTGCGTGTTATTTAATAAAAAAAATTTAAAAAAATTTTAACTTTCGACTAATCTAGCAACACTTTTTGTGTGTGCGTGATGTTGTTTTTTAATGTTTTTGTAAAAAATAAACGTTTAGACCAATTCTCATTATCGGCTAATCTAGCAACACTTTTTGTGTGTGCGTATTGTTGTTTTTTATTTTTTTTTGTAAAAAAAAAACTTTTTTTAGACCAATTCTCACTATCGACTAATCTAGCAACACTTTTTGAGTGTGCGTGTTGTTGTTTCTTTAAAAAAATAAAATATATTTTTTTTTAGACAAATTTTCACTTTCGACTAATCTAGCAACACTTTTTGTGTGTGCGTGATTTTGTTTTTAAATGTTTTGTGTAAAAAATATTTTTTTTTAGACCAATTTTCACTATCGACTAATCTAGCAACATTTTTGTGTGTGCGTATTGTTCTTTTTAATTGTTCTGGAAAAAAATATATATATATTTCTTTTACAAATTATTTACTATCGACTAATCTAGCAACACTTCTTGTGTGCGCATGTTGTTGTTTTTAAATATAAAAAAATCAAAAATCCAAGACCAATTCTCACTATCGACTAATCTAGCAACACTTTTTGTGTGTGTGTGTTGTTTTTATTGTTTTTTTATGAAAAATGTTTTTTTAGACAAATTCTCACTATCGATTAATCTAGCAACCACTTTTTGTGTGCGTGTATTGTTGTTTTTTAATGTTTTTGTAAAAAAAAATCGACAAATTCTCACTATCGACTAATCTAGCAGCAACATTTTTTGTGTGGGCATGTTGTTGTTCTATTTTAATATTTTGTAAAAAATAATATTTATACCAGTTCTCACTATCTACTATTCTAGCAACATATTTTTTTGTGTGTGTGTTGTTTGTTTCTTTGAAAATATATAAATAAATGTTAGACAAATTCTCATGATCGACAAATCTAGCACACTTTTTGTGTGGGCGTATTGTTGTTTTTAAAGTTTTTTGTAAAAAACTATGTTTTGACCAATTCTCACTATGGACTAATCTAGCAACACTTTTTGTGAGTGCATGTTTGTTGTTTCTTTCAAAAAAAATTTTTGTATTTTTGACAATTTCTCACTATTGACTATCTTTGCAACACTTTTGTTTGCTCGTATTGTAGTTATTACTTTTAAGACAAATTCTCACAATCGACTAATTTAGCAACACTTTTTGTGTGTTGCGCGTTGTTTTTATTGGGTTTTTTATGAAAATGTTTTTTAGACCAATTCTCACTATAGACCAATTTAGCAACACTTTTTGTGTGCGCGTATTGTTGTTTTTAAATTGTTCAGAAAAAAAAAATGTCAAGACCAATTCTCACAATCGACCAATCTAGCAACACTTTTTGTGTGTGCGTGATGTTGTTTTTTAATGTTTTTGTAAAAAAAAAATGTTTAGGGACCAATTCTCATTATCGGCTAAATCTAGCAACACTTTTTGATAGTCGAGCTGTGCGTGTGTTGTTTCTTTAAAAAAAAAAAATATAAATATTTTTAGACAATTTCTCTACTATCGACTAAACTAGCAACACTTTTTGTGTTGTGCGTGTTATTTTAATATTTTTTTTTGGACAAAATTTTCACTTTCGACTAAATCTAGCAACACTTTTTGTGTGTGCGTTGATTTTGTTTTTAATGTTTTTGTAAAAAATATTTTTTTTTACACCAATTTTCACTATCGGACTTAATCTATAATTTTTTTGGTAAAAAAAACACCAATTTTCACTATAACAAGCAACACTTTTTGTGTGTGCGTGTTGTTTTTACTGGGTTTTTTATGAAAAAAATTTTTGAGACCAATTCTCACTATAGACCAATTTAGCAACACTTTTTGTGTGCGCGTATTGTTCTTTTTAAATTGTTCTGGAAAAAATATATCTATATTTTTTTACAAATTATTACTATCGACTAATCTAGCAACATTCTTGAGTGCGAGTATTGTAGTTATTTATTTGAAGACCAATTCTCTCAATCGACTAATCTAGCCACACTGTTTTGTGTGCGCCTATTGTTGTTTTTTTATGTTTTTGTAAAAAAAATTTTTTTTGACAAATTCTCACTATCGACTAATCTAGCATCACTTTTGTGTGTGCGCCTATTGTTGTTTTTTAATGTTTTTGTAAAAATATATTTTTTAGACAAATTCCCACAATCGACTAATTTAGCAACACTTTTTGTGCAACACTTTTTGTGTGCGCGTATTGTTGTTTTTTTATAAAAAAAAAAATTAAGACCAATTCTCACTATCGACTAATCCTGCACCACTTTTTTTGTGTGCGTATTGTAGTTTTTTTTCATTTTTTTTGGTAAAAAAAAATATTTTAGACAAAATCTCACTATCGTATAATCTAGCAAAACTATTTGTGTGCGCATATTGTTGTTTTTTTGTAAAAAAAATATTTTAGATCAATTCTCACGATCGAATAATCTAGCAAAACTTTTTGTGTGGGCGTATTGTTGTTGTTTTTTTTTTCATGAAAATGTATTTTTTAGACCAATTCTCACTATCGACTAATCTATCAACACTTTGTGTGTGCGTGTTGTTGTTTTTTAATGTTTTTGTAAAACAAAAATGTAGACAAATTCGCACTATCGACTAATCTAGCAACACTTTGTGTGTGCACGTATTGTTGTTTTTTTGTAAAAAAAAAATTGTTAGACAAATTCTCACTGTCGACTAATCTAGCAAAAAAAAATTATGTGTGCGTGTATTAGATTATTTATTTTTTTTAGAATCGTTTTTTGACAAATTCTCACTATCGACTAATCTAGCAGAACTTTTTGTGTGTGTGTATTGTTTTTTTTCTAATGTTTTTATTAAAAAAAAATGTTTTAGACCATTTCTCACGATCGAATAATCTAGCAACACTTTTTGTGGGCGTATTTTTTTTTTGGGGGGGGGGGTATGAAAATGTTTTAGACCAATTCTCACTATCGACTAATCCAGCACCACTTTTTGTGTGCGCGTATGTTACTTTATTTTATTTGTAATATTTTTTTGGACAAATTCTCACTATTGACTAATCTAGCAACACTTTCTGTGTGCGCGTATTGTTGTTGTTTTTTTGTAAACAAAATATTTTAGACCGTTTCTCACAATCGAATAATCTAGCAACACTTTTTGTGTAGGCAAATTTAGACAAATTCTCACGATCCACTAATCTAGCAGCAACACTTTTTGTGTGTGCGTGTTGTTGTTTTTTAATGTTTTTGTAAAAAAAATGGACCAATTCTTACTATCGACTAATCTAGCAACACTTTTTATTATTTTATTTATTGAGTGTTGTTGTTTAAAAAAAAAAAAAAAAAAAAATGTTTGACAAATTCTTACCATCTACTAATCCAGCAACACTTTTTGTGTGGACGTATTGTTTTTTTGTTTTTTTGTTGTAAAAAATAATGTTTTGACCAATTCTCACTATCGACTAATCTAGCAACACTTTTTGAGTGTGCGTGTAGTAGTTTTTAGTTTTTATTATTCTTTTTTTTGAACAAATTCTCACTATCGACTAATCTAGAAACACTTTTTGTTTGTGCGTATTGTTGTTTTTTAATGTTTTTGTAAAAAACAAAACTGTGGACAAAATCTCATTATCGACTAATCTAGCAACAATTTTTGTGTGTGTGTGTTGTTTTTATTGTTTTTTTTTTTATGAAAATGTTTTTTTTTTTTTTTATCTCACTATCGACTAATCTAGCAACACTTTTCGTATGCGCGTATTGTTGTTTTAAAATGTTTTGAATATTTTTTTTTAAGATCAATTCTCACTATCGACTAAATTAGCAGCAACACTTTTTGTGTGTGCGTGTTGTCGTTGTTTGTTTTTTTTTTTTATACAATTTTTTTAGACCAAATCTCACTATCGACTAATCTAGCAACATTTGTTGTGTGCGTTTTGTTATTTCTTTTTAAAAAGTATTTTTTTTGACAAATTCTCACAATCTACTAATGCGCGTATTGTTGTTTTTTAGATTTTTAGTAAAACAATTTTTTTAGACCAATGCTCACTATCGAGTAATATAGAAACACTTTTTGTGTGCGCGTATTGTTGTTGTTTTTTGTAAAAAAAAGTATTTTATACCAATTCTCACTATCGACTAATCTAGCAACGTTTTTTTCGGGGGAGTGTTGTTGTTTTTTAAATGTAAAAAAAAAAATCAAACCAATTCTCACTATAAACTTATCTAGCAACACGTTTTGTGTGCGCTTATTGCAGTATTTGTTTTCTTTTTGTCCATTTTTTTTAGACAAATTCTCACTATCGACTAATCTAGCAAAACTTTTTGTGTGCGTGTATTGTAGTGGTTTTGTATTATTTTTTTTTATAACAATTATCTATATCGACTAATCTAGCAACGCTTTTTGTGGGTGCGTGTTGTAGTTTTTTTTTTTTTTTTTTTAATTCTGACTATCGACTAATCTAGCAACGTTTTTTCTGTGGATGTATTGTTGTTTTTTAATGTTTTTGTAAAAAAAAGTTTTTAGACCAATTCTTACTATCGACTAATCTAGCAAAAAAAAATTGTGTGTGCGTGTTGTTGTTTTTTAAATGTTTTGTAAAAAAAAAAATTAGACCAATTATCATTATCGAGTAATATATAAACACTTTTTGTGTGCGCGTATTGTTGTTGTTTTTTTGTAAAAAAAAATATTTAGGCCAATTCTCTCTATCAACTAATCTACCAACACTTTTTGTGTGTGCGTGTTTTTGTTTTTTAATGTTTTTGTAAAAAAAAATGTTTTAGACCAATTCTCACTATCGACTAATCTAGCAACATTTTTTGTGTGTGCGTGTTGTTATTTCTTTTAAAAAGTGATATTTTTTTAGACAAATTCTCACAATCTAGTAATGCGCGTAGTGTTGGTTTTTAGATTTAAAGTAAAACAATTTTTTTAGACCAATTCTCACTATCGACAAATCTAGCAACGTTTGTTTGTGTGGGTATGTTGTTGTTGTTTTTTAATTGTAAAAAATATCAAACCAATTCTCACTATGCAACACTTTTTGTGTGCGCTTATTGTAGTATTTGTTTTCTTTTTGTAATTTTTTTTCAGACCAATTCTCACTATCGACTAATCTAGGAACACTTTTTGTGTGCGTTTATTGTAGGTTTTTTTTTTTGTTTTTTTTTATATACCAATTATCTATATCGACTAATCTAGCAACACTTTTTGTGTGTGTGTGCGTGTTGTTGTTTTAGTTTTTTTGACAAATTCTCACTATCGACTAATCTAGCAACACTTTTTTTGTGTGCGCGTAGTGTTGTTTTTTATTTTTTTGTAAAAAAAAAAAAAATTGACAAAATCTCTCTATCGAACAATCTAGCAACAATTTTTGTGTGCGCGTATTAGTGTTGTTTTTTTTGTGAAAAAATATTTTAGACCAATTTTAACTATCGACTAATCTAGCAACGTTTTTTGTGTGGGCGTATTGTTTTTTTTATATTTTTATAAAAAAAAAACTATTTTAGACCAATTCTCATCATCGACTACTCTTGCACCACTTTTTTGTGCGCATATTGTAGTTTTTTTTGGGGGGGGGTTTTGTAAAAAGTTTTATTTTAGACAAATTCTTACTATTGACTAATCTAGCAACACTTTTTGTCTGCGCGTATTGTTGTTCTTTAATTTTTTAGTAAAAAAAAAAAAATTGAACAATTCTCACTATCGACAAATCTAGCAACACTTTTTGTTTGCGCATATTGTTGTTTTTTTATAAAAAAAACAAACAAACAATTCTCACTATCGACTAATCTAGCAACTCTTTTTGTGTGTGCGTGTTGTTGTTGTTTAAAAAAAAAAAAGACATTTATTTTTTAGACAAATTCTTACTATTGACTAATCTAGAGACAATTTTTGTGTGCGTGTATTGTTGTTTTTAAAATTTTTAGTAAAAAAAAATGTTTAGACCAAGTCTCACTATCGACTAATCTAGCAACACTTCATGTGTGTGCGTTTAGTAGAATATTTGTATTATTATTTTTTTTTGACAAATTCTCACTATCGACTAATCTAGCAACAATTTTTGAGTGTGCGTATTGTTGTTTTTTAATGTTTACAAAAATAATAATTTTAGACCAATTCTCACTATCGACTAATCTAGCAACACTTTTTGTGTGTAAGTGTGTTGTTTCTTTAAAAAAAAAAAATTATTAGACAAATTCTCACGATCGACTAATATAGCAACACTTTTTTGTGTGCGTGTTGTTGGGTTTTTTTTTTGGGGGGGGGGGGTCATGACAATTTTTTAGACCAATTCTCACGATCGACTAATATAGCAACACTTTTTGTGTGTGCGCATTGTTGTTGTTTTTTTGGTTAAAAAATATTTTGGACCAATTTTCACGATCAAATAATCTAGCAACACTTTTTGTGTGGGCGTATTGTAGTTGTTTTTTTAAGACAAATTCTCACTATTGACTAATCTAGCAACACTTTTATGTGGGCGTATTTGTGTTTTTTAATGTTTTTGTAAAAAAAAAATGTTTAGAGCAATTCTCACTATCGACTAATCTAGCAACAATTTTTGTGTGTGCGTATTATTGTTTTTTAAGTTTTTTGTTTTGTTTTTTTTACTTTTTTTACACTCTCACTATCGACTAATCTAGCAACACTTTTTGTGTGCGCGTATTGTTGTTTTTTTATTTTTTTGTAAAATGTATTTTTTTCGACAAATTCTCACTATCAACTAATCTAGAATCACTTTTTGTGTGCACGTGTTGTTGTTTTTTTTAATAAAAAAATAATAATACAGATCAATTCTCACTATCAACTAATCTAGCAACATTTTTTGTGTATGCTTAAAATACACTTTGTGTATATACATTATAAATACATTTTGTGTATGCTTTGGAGACTCCAAATGGACACCTGGTAACCAAATGAGTCAAAACTACATAATACATATATGTATATCAATTCAGACCTGCTCTGCCCACCAAAACACACAATAAAAACTATTTCTGAACAGCATTTGTAGTGCTGACTCATTTGGTCACCTGGTAAAGGTCTCCAAATGGCATTTTTGTAAAAAACGCCTAAACTTTTTCTGAAATAAAAGCTGAAATAATTTTTTTTTCAAAGGTTAATTCTGTAAAAACGTACAGAAACTACATCTTTATGGTATTTCATTTCAAGAAAAGCTTTGGAAGAGTAATTTGGACCTTTTATTTCAAGAAAAGTCTAGGAATCCTTTCAAAAAGGCTATTTAGAGACTCCATGTGTATGACACTGCATACTACATACATGTATATCAATTCAGAACTGCTCTACCAATGAAACCACATAAAAACACAAAAACTAGTTCAGAATTTGAACAGTCTTTATTCTGAACAATTATAATAATGAAAACAGTGAACCAAAACAGATTTTATCATTTTTGAACTAATGAAAACACAAAACATGCAAAATACATTGTTTTTACAACATTTGTCATTTTTTATTTTTTTGAAAGTAAAAAAACTTTCCCCACTGAAAGACAGGAAGGGGAGAGAGAGAGTGTAAGCAAAACAAATCAAACGTGTAACACTGTTTACATTTTGCGCACACACACACACACACACACACACACACACACACACACACACACACACACACACACACACACACACACACACACACACACACGAACGCGCACACACACTCAATACTTGTTTGTACCCACAAACACACACCCACACGTATGTAACTCATGTAGCCCCCTCATATTATCCCTCTCCGTTGTCATTTTTAGAATCTAAAACAGCTAACATGAAACAAAAGCTGCAAATACATGATAAACATATATAAACATGCAAGAGAACGGTGTTCTAATGCTAGTGCTAATGCTATCCATGCTCGTCATCGATCTCCACGTGTCTTTCTGCTACTCTCTTCGCTGTTGTAACTAACTACGTCCTCCAAAACACCATCAAACGCCACACAAACTCTTCTCAGGTCGGCGATCCATGATGGAGAGACTCAGATGTCAGCTTTGGAGAGACTCCGCTCGCTGATAAACACTCCGTGTAGCGTCGTAACGTCGGTCTAAGTACGCATCGCGCGTAACCCGAGAGCGCATGAAAACACACGAACTTTGCGCGAGCTATTCTGGAAACATGCTAACGCAAACTACGCAAACTGTCGATCAATGTAGACGTCCTTGTGGTTGGCTAACACTTCCATCCATCAAAACTTTGCTGGCAAGGCATTGGCTGGCTTCAAACACCCCAAATCTGACGTACGGAGATTGACACCTTGCTAAACCAGTCACCGACTCCCTGACTGTTCCGGGTTATAACAGCGCCTGCGATTGAAGGAGAGAGACGAGGGAGGGATCATTTTACTCAGAAGAGAATATTCTTTGGGAAAAACATGGTGTTTCAAAGCTGGAAGACGAATTAGAATCGATATTTCCTGGAAAGCTGACGCTATCGATAACTATAACTCGAATCGCTCATGTAAACAAAGGAGGATCTTTCGTGTTTTCCCCTATTTTTTCGTTGTTTTGGATTAAAAAGTGGGATGCATTTTGAAGAGTGGACCCTTCGCTTGAAATGTATGCTGGTGTCTCTTGGAATAGTCCGAGCTGACCAGCGCTATAGGCGATCAAACGTAAGTACTGCGGTTCACTGTGTACATGCTTAAATGGCCGGTCCTTCAGCATTTATGTTAACCCTTTCCTCTCTGGTGTATTGATTTCAAAAACAAGCTCAGATCATCAATCTTGAGTGTTTTAGCTTTCAAATGATATATAGTTAATGATATTTGATTGAATATTGTTCTAAAACAAAGGTAATTAATAGCGCAGACAAGCCCTGAGACGCCCTTACGGCCCGCTAGCGGGCCGATGCGGGTTAACAGGTTCATGTTTTTGTAAAAATAATTGTTTTAGACCAATTCTCACTATCGACTAATCTAGCAACACTTTTTGTGTACGAGTATTGTTTTTTTTGTGCTTGTTTTTTTAGACAAATTCTCACTATAGACTAATCTAGCAACACTTTTTGATTGGGCATATTATTGTTGTTTTTTTTGTTTTTGTAAAAAAACAAATTTTGACAAATTCTCACTATCGACTAATCTAGCAACACTTTTTGTGTGGGCATATTGTTGTTTTTTTAAGTTTTTGTAAAAAAAATGTTTAGACCAATTCTCACTATCGACTAATCTAGCAACACTTTTTGTGTGGGTATTTTATTGTTTTTTATAGTTTTTGTAAAAAAAAATGTTAAGACCAATTCTCACTATCGACTAATCTAGCAACACTTTTTGTGTGCACGTATTGTTGTTTTTTAATTTTAATTTGTTTTTCGTTTTTAGACAAATTCTCACTATCGACTAATCTAACAACACTTTTTGTGTGTGTGTGTGTGTTGTAGTTTTTGTAGTTTTTGTTTATTTTTTTGTTTTAGACAAATTTTCACTATCAACTAATCTAGCAACACTTTTTGTGTGGGTGTATTGTTGTTTTTTAATGTTTTTGTAAAAAAAAAAAAATTAGACCAATTCTCACTATCGACTAATCTAGCAACACTTTTTGTGTCAGCGTGTTGTTGTTGGTTTTTTTTATTAAATTTTTTTTAGACCAATTCTCACTATCGAAAAATCTAGCAACACTTTTGTGTGTGCATGTTGTTGTTTTATTTTTTATGAAACATTTTTTGTAGACCAATTCTCACTATCGACTAATCTAGCAACACTTTTTGTGTGGGCGTATTTCTGTTTTTTAATGTTTTTGTAAAAAAAAAATTGATCAATTCTCACTATTGACAAAACTAGCAACACTTTTTGTGTGTGCGTGTTGTTGTTGTATGTTTTTTTTGGACAAATTCTCACTATCGACTAATCTAGCAACACTTTTAGTGTGTGCGTGTTGTTGTTGTTTTTATTAATTTTTTTTGACAAATTCTCACTATCGACTAATTTAGCAACACCTTTTTGTGGGCTTATTGTTGTTTTCTAAAGTTTTTGTAAAAAAAAAAATGTAGATCAATTCTCACTATTGACTAATCTAGGAACACTTTTTTTGTATGCGTGTAGTAGTTTTTTATAGACAAATTCTCACTATCGACGAATCTAGCAACACTTTTTGTGTGTGTTGTTGTTTTATTTTATAAAAAAAAAAATTAGACCAATTCTCACTATTGACTAATCTAGCAACACTTTTTGTGTGGGCGTATTGTTGTTTTTTAATGTTTTTGTAAAAAAAAATAATATTTTAGACCATTTCTCACTATCAACTAAACTAGCAACACTTTTTGTGTGTGCTCATTTTTTATTTATTTTTTGACAAATTCTCACTATCAACCAATCTAGCAACACTTTTTGTGTGGGCGTGTTCCTGTTTTTTAATGTTTTTGTAAAAAAAATGTTTAGACCAATTCTCACTATTGACTAATCTAGCAACACTTTTTGTGTGTGCGTATTTTATTTTTTTTTACAAATTCTCACTATCGACTAATCTAGCAACACTTTTTGTGTGTGCGTGTTGTTGATTCTTTAAAAAAAAATTAAATTTAGACAAATTCTCACGATCGACTCGTCTAGCAGCAACACTTTTTGTATGTGCATGTTGTTGTTGTTTTGTTTTTTCATAAAACATTTTTTAGACCAATTCTCATTATCGACTAATCTAGCAACACTTTTTGTTTGTGCGTGTTGTTGTTTTTTAATGTTTTTGTAAAAAAAGTATTTGTTAGACAAATTCTCACTATCAACTAATCTAGCAACATTTTTTTTGTGTGCTCGTAGTAGATTATTTTATTTTATTATATATATTTTTTTGACCAATTCTCACTATCGACTAATCTAGCGACTAATCTCACTTTTGGTGTGGGTGTATTGTTTTTTTTTTTTTTTTTTGGTAAAAAAAATGTAGACCAATTCTCACTATCGACTAATCTAGCTACACTTTTTGGTTGTGCGTATTGTTGTTTTTTTATGTTTTTGTAAAAAAAAGAATTTAGACAAATTCTTACTATCGACTAATCTAACAAACACTATATGTGTGTGCGTGTTGTTATTTCTTTAAAAAAATATATTTATTTATTTTTAGACCAATTCTTACTATCGACTAATCTAGCAACACTGTGTGTGCGCGTATTGTTATTACTTTTTTAGTAAAAACATTTTTTTAGACAAATTCTTACTATTGATAAATCTAGCAACACTTTTTGTGTGAGCGTATTGTTGTTTTTAATGTTTTTGTAAAAACATTTTTTTACATTCTCACTATCGACTAATCTAGCAACACTTTTTGTGCGCGCGTATTGTTGTTGTTTTTTTTGTAAAAAAAATATTTTAGACCAATTCTCGCTATCGACTAATCTAGCAACAAGTTTTGTGTGTTCGTATATTTGTTTTTAAATTTTTTGTAAAAAAAATTTTTAAGACCAATTCTCACTATCGACTAATCTAGCAACACTTTTTGCGTGTGCGTTTTGTAGATTCTTTAAAAAAAATAAGAATTTAGACAAATTCTCACGATCGACTCGTCTAGCAGCAACACTTTTTGTATGTGCATGTTGTTGTTGTTTTGTTTTTTCATAAAACATTTTTTAGACCAATTCTCATTATCGACTAATCTAGCAACACGTTTTGTTTGTGCGTGTTGTTGTTTTTTAATGTTTTTGTAAAAAAAGTATTTGTTAGACAAATTCTCACTATCAACTAATCTAGCAACATTTTTTTTGTGTGCTCGTAGTAGATTATTTTATTTTATTATATATTTTTTTTGACAAATTCTCACTATCGACTAATCTAGCAACACTTTTTGGTTGTGCGTATTGTTGTTTTTTTTATGTTTTTGTAAAAAAAAGAATTTAGACCAATTCTTACTATCGACTAATCTAACAAACACTATATGTGTGTGCGTGTTGTTATTTCTTTAAATAAATATATTTATTTATTTTTAGACCAATTCTTACTATCGACTAATCTAGCAACACTGTGTGTGCGCGTATTGTTATTACTTTTTTTGTAAAAACATTTTTTTAGACAAATTCTTACTATCAAGTAATCTAGCAACACTTTTTGTGTGAGCGTATTGTTGTTTTTAATGTTTTTTTAAAAAAAAAAATTTACATTCTCACTATCGACTAATCTAGCAACACTTTTTGTGCTCGCGTATTGTTGTTGTTTTTTTGTAAAAAAAATATTTTAGACCAATTCTCGCTATCGACTAATCTAGCAACAAGTTTTGTGTGTTCGTATATTTGTTTTTTAATTTTTTGTAAAAAACAAATTAAGACCAATTCTCACTATCGACTTATCTAGCTACACTTTTTGTGTGTGCGTGTTTTTTTTATGTTATCGTAAAAAAAAATGTTTTAGACAAATTATCACTATCGACTAATCTAGCAACACTTTTTGTTTGTGCGTGTTGTTGTTTTTTAATGTTTTTGTAAAAAAAGAATTTAGACCAATTCTTACTATCGACTAATCTTACAAACACTATATTTGTGTGCGTGTTGTTGTTGGTTTTTTTATTAAATTTTTTTTAGACCAATTCTCACTATCGAAAAATCTAGCAACACTTTTGTGTGTGCATGTTGTTGTTTTATTTTTTATGAAACATTTTTTGTAGACCAATTCTCACTATCGACTAATCTAGCAACACTTTTTGTGTGGGCGTATTTCTGTTTTTTAATGTTTTTGTAAAAAAAAATTTGATCAATTCTCACTATTGACAAAACTAGCAACACTTTTTGTGTGTGCGTGTTGTTGTTGTATGTTTTTTTCTGACAAATTTTCACTATCGACTAATCTAGCAACACTTTTAGTGTGTGCGTGTTGTTGTTGTTTTTATTATTTTTTTTAGACAAATTCTCACTATCGACTAATTTAGCAACACCTTTTTGTGGGCTTATTGTTGTTTTCTAAAGTTTTTGTAAAAAAAAAATTGTAGATCAATTCTCACTATTGACTAATCTAGGAACACTTTTTTTGTATGCGTGTAGTAGTTTTTTATAGACAAATTCTCACTATCGACGAATCTAGCAACACTTTTTGTGTGTGTTGTTGTTTTATTTTATAAAAAAAAAAATAGACCAATTCTCACTATTGACTAATCTAGCAACACTTTTTGTGTGGGCGTATTGTTGTTTTTTAATGTTTTTGTAAAAAAAAAAATATTTTAGACCATTTCTCACTATCAACTAAACTAGCAACACTTTTTGTGTGTGCTCATTTTTTATTTATTTTTTGACAAATTCTCACTATCAACCAATCTAGCAACACTTTTTGTGTGGGCGTGTTCCTGTTTTTTAATGTTTTTGTAAAAAAAATGTTTAGACCAATTCTCACTATTGACTAATCTAGCAATACTTTTTGTGTGTGCGTATTTTTTTTTTTTTTACAAATTCTCACTATCGACTAATCTAGCAACACTTTTTGTGTGTGCGTGTTGTTGATTCTTTAAAAAAAATTAAAATTTAGACAAATTCTCACGATCGACTCGTCTAGCAGCAACACTTTTTGTATTTGCATGTTGTTGTTGTTTTGTTTTTTCATAAAACATTTTTTAGACCAATTCTCATTATCGACTAATCTAGCAACACTTTTTGTTTGTGCGTGTTGTTGTTTTTTAATGTTTTTGTAAAAAAAGTATTTGTTAGACAAATTCTCACTATCAACTAATCTAGCAACAATTTTTTTGTGTGCTCGTAGTAGATTATTTTATTTTATTATATATATTTTTTTTTTACCAATTCTCACTATCGACTAATCTAGCGACTAATCTCACTTTTGGTGTGGGTGTATTGTTGTTGTTTTGTTTTTTTCGTAAAAAAAATGTAGACCAATTCTCACTATCGACTAATCTAGCTACACTTTTTGGTTGTGCGTATTGTTGTTTTTTTATGTTTTTAAAAAAAAAAGAATTTAGACAAATTCTTACTATCGACTAATCTAACAAACACTATATGTGTGTGCGTGTTGTTATTTCTTTAAAAAAATATATTTATTTATTTTTAGACCAATTCTTACTATCGACTAATCTCGCAACACTGTGTGTGCGCGTATTGTTATTACTTTTTTAGTAAAAACATTTTTTTAGACAAATTCTTACTATTGATAAATCTAGCAACACTTTTTGTGTGAGCGTATTGTTGTTTTTAATGTTTTTGTAAAAACATTTTTTTACATTCTCACTATCGACTAATCTAGCAACACTTTTTGTGCGCGCGTATTGTTGTTGTTTTTTTTGTAAAAAAAATATTTTAGACCAATTCTCGCTATCGACTAATCTAGCAACAAGTTTTGTGTGTTCGTATATTTGTTTTTAAATTTTTTGTAAAAAAAAAATTTAAGACCAATTCTCACTATCGACTAATCTAGCAACACTTTTTGCGTGTGCGTGTTGTTGATTCTTTAAAAAAAATAAAAATTTAGACAAATTCTCACGATCGACTCGTCTAGCAGCAACACTTTTTGTATGTGCATGTTGTTGTTGTTTTGTTTTTTCATAAAACATTTTTTAGACCAATTCTCATTATCGACTAATCTAGCAACACGTTTTGTTTGTGCGTGTTGTTGTTTTTTAATGTTTTTGTAAAAAAAGTATTTGTTAGACAAATTCTCACTATCAACTAATCTAGCAACATTTTTTTTGTGTGCTCGTAGTAGATTATTTTATTTTATTATATATTTTTTTTGACAAATTCTCACTATCGACTAATCTAGCAACACTTTTTGGTTGTGTGTATTGTTGTTTTTTTATGTTTTTGTAAAAAAAAGAATTTAGACCAATTCTTACTATCGACTAATCTAACAAACACTATATGTGTGTGCGTGTTGTTATTTCTTTAAATAAATATATTTATTTATTTTTAGACCAATTCTTACTATCGACTTATCTAGCAACACTGTGTGTGCGCGTATTGTTATTACTTTTTTTGTAAAAACATTTTTTTAGACAAATTCTTACTATCAAGTAATCTAGCAACACTTTTTGTGTGAGCGTATTGTTGTTTTTAATGTTTTTTAAAAACATTTTTTTACATTCTCACTATCGACTAATCTAGCAACACTTTTTGTGCTCGCGTATTGTTGTTGTTTTTTTGTAAAAAAAATATTTTAGACCAATTCTCGCTATCGACTAATCTAGCAACAAGTTTTGTGTGTTCGTATATTTGTTTTTTAATTTTTTGTAAAAAACTAATTAAGACCAATTCTCACTATCGACTTATCTAGCTACACTTTTTGTGTGTGCGTGTTTTTTTTATGTTATCGTAAAAAAAAAATGTTTTAGACAAATTATCACTATCGACTAATCTAGCAACACTTTTTGTTTGTGCATGTTGTTGTTTTTTAATGTTTTTGTAAAAAAAGAATTTAGACCAATTCTTACTATCGACTAATCTTACAAACACTATATTTGTGTGCGTGTTGTTATTTCTTTAAAAAAATATATTTATTTATTTTTAGACCAATTCTCACTATCGACTAATCTAGCAACAGTTTTTGTGTTTGTGTATTGTTGTTTTTTAATGTTTTTGTAAAAAAAAAAATAAGACCAATTCTCACTATCGACTAATCTAGCTACACTTTTTATGTGCGCGTATTGTTGTGTTTTTTTTGTAAAAAAAAATTATTTTAGGCCAATTCTCGCTATCGACTAATCTAGCAACGTGGTTTTTGTGTGGGCGTATTGTTATTTTTATGTTTTTTGTAAAAAAAAGGTTTTTGACAAATTCTTACGATTGACTAAACTAGCGACACTTTTTGGTTGTGCGTATTGTTGTTTTTTTTATGTTTTTGTAAAAAAAAATTGTAGACCATTTCTCACTATCGACTAATCTAGAAACACTTTTTGTGTGCGCGTATTGTTTTTTTGTTTTTGTTTTTTTTGTAAAACAAATATTTGTTAGACAAATTCTCACTATCAACTAATCTAGCAACACTTTTTGTGTGGGCGTATTGTTTGTTTTTTTTTGGGGGGGGGGTTATGAAAAAAAAAATAGACCAATTCTCACTATCGACTAATCTAGCAACACTTTTTGTGTACGCATATTGTTGTTGTTTTTTAAAAAAAATAATATTTTAGACCAATTCTCACGATCGAATAATCTAGCAACACTTATTGTGTACACATATTGTTGTTGTTTTTTTGTAAAAAATATATATTTTAGACCAATTCTCATGATCGAATTATCTAGCAACACTTTTTGTGTGGGCGTATTGTTTTATTTTAATTTTGTTTTTTTATGAAAATGTTTTTTTTAGACCAATTCTCACTATCGACTAATCTAGCAACACTTTTTGTGTGCACGTATTGTTGTTTTTAAATTTTTTGTAAAAAAAAAAATGTAGACCAATTCTCACTAACGACTAATCTAGTAACACTTTTTCTGTGTGCATGTCGTTGTTTTTTTTTAAAGACATTTATTTTGTATACAAATTCTCACTATCGACTAATCTAGCAACACTTTTTGTGTGCGCGTATTGTTGTTATTAAAATGTTTAGTAAAAAATTTTTTAGACCAATTCTCAGTATCAACTTATCTAGCAACACTTTTTTTGTGTGCGCGTATTGTTGTTTTTTAATGTTTTTGTAAAAAAAAAAAAATTTAGACCAATTCTCACTATCGACTAATCTAGCAACACTTTTTGTGTGTGCATGTTGTTATTTCTTTTAAAAAGTGTTTTTTTTTTTTAGACAAATTCTAACAATCTACTAATGTCCGTATTGTTGTTTTTTAAATGTTTTGTAAAACAAATTTTTTAGACCAATTCTCACCAATTCTCAGTAATATAGAAACACTTTTTGTGTGCGCCAATTGTTGTTGTTTTTTTGTAAAAAAAAGTATTTTATACCAATTCTTACTATCGACTAATCTAGAAATGTTTGTTTGTGTGGGCGTGTTGTTGTTGATTGTTAATTGTAAAAAAAAAATTGAAACCAATTCTCACTATCAACTAATCTAGCAACACTTTTTGTGTGCACTTATTGTCGTATTTGTTTTCTTTTTGTCGATTTTTTTTCAGACCAATTCTCACTATCGACTAATCTAGCAACACTTTTTGTGTGTGCGTGTTGTTGTTTTTTTTTTTTTTTACAAATTCTCACTATCGACTAATCTAGCAACAATATCTGTGTGCGCGTATTCTTTTTTTTTTTTTTTTTTGGACCAATTCTCACGATCACATAATCTAGCAACACTTTTTGTGTTGGCGTATTGTAGTTTTTTATGAACAATTCTCTCTATCGACTAATCTAGCAACAATTTTTGTGTGTGCGTATTGTTGTTGTTTTTTTGTCAAAAAAATATTTTAGACCAATTCTCACTATCGACTAATCTAGTAACGTTTTTTGTGTGGGCGTATTGTTTTTTATGTTTTTATAAAAAAACTATTTTAGACCAATTCTTACTATCGTCTAATCTAGCAAAGTTTTTTTGTGTGGGCTTGTTGTTGTTGTTTTTTTAATTGTAAAAAAAAATTCAAACCAATTCTCACTATCAACTAATGTAGCAACACCTTTTGTGTGCGCTTTTTGTAGTATTTGTTTTCTTTTTGTCATTTTTTTTTCAGACCAATTCTCACTATCGACTAATCTAGGAACACTTTTTGTGTGTGTATTGTAGGTGCTTTGTTTATTTATTTATTTTTATACAAATTATCTATATCGACTAATCTAGCAACACTTTGTGTGTGTGCGTGTTGTTGTTGTTTTTGTGTTTTTTTTCAAATTCTCACTATCGACTAATCTAGCAACACTTTTTGTGTGCGCGTATTGTAGGTTTTTTTAAGACAAATTCTCACTATCGACTAATCTAGCACCACTTTTTGTGTGCGCGTATTGTAGTTTTTTTTTTTGTAAAACTTTGTTTTACAAATTCTCACTATCGACTAATCTAGCAACAATATCTGTGTGCGCGTATTCTTCTTTTTTTTTTTTTTTGACCAATTCTAACTATCAAATAATCTAGCAACACTTTTTGTGTGTGCTCGTTGTTGATTCTTTAAAAAAATATATTTTTTTGACAAATTCTGACAATCGACTCGTCTAGCAGCAACACTTTTTGTTTGTGCGTGTTGTTGATGTTGTTTTGTTTTTTTATAAAAAAATGTTTTAGATCAATTCTCATTATCGGCTAATTTAACGACACTTTTTATTGTTTTATTTATTGCCTGTTGTTGTTTGAAAAAAAAATATTTTTTTAGACAAATTCTTACTATCGACTAATCTAGCAACACTTTTTGTGTGAGCGTATTGTTGTTTTTAATGTTTTTGTAAAAAAAAAAATTTACATTCTCACTATCGACTAATCTAGCAACACTGTGTGTGCGCGTATTGTTATAATGTTTTGTAAAAAACTAAATAAGACCAATTCTCACTATCGACTAATCTAGCTACACTTTTTATGTCTGAATGTTGTTGTTTTTTAATGTTATTGTAAAAAAAGTATTTATAGACAAATTCTCATTATCGACTAATCTAGCAACACTTTTTGTGTGCGCGTATTGTTGTGTTTTTTTTTGTAAAAAAAATATATTTTAAACCAATTCTCGCTATCGACTAATCTAGCAATGTTGTTTTTGTGTGGGCGTATTGTTTTTTTATGTTTTTGTAAAAAAAAGTTTTTTGACAAATTCTTACTATTGACTAATCTAGCGACACTTTTTGTGTGCGCGTATTGTTGTTTTTTTTGTAAAAAAAATATATTTTAAACCAATTCTCGCTATCGACTAATCTAGCAATGTTGTTTTTGTGTGGGCGTATTGTTTTTTATGTTTTTGTAAAAAAAATTTTTTTGACAAATTCTTACTATTGACTAATCTAGCGACACTTTTTGTGTGCGCGTATTGTTGTTTTAAAAATTTGTATTAAAACATTTTTTTAGACCAATTCTCACTATCGACTAATCTAGCAACACTTGTTGTGTGCGCGTATTGTTGTTTTTTTTATTTCTTTGTAAAAAAAAAATTTTTAGACCAATTCTCACTATCGACTAATCTAGCAACACTTTTTGTGTGTGCATGTTGTTATTTCTTTTAAAAAGTGTTTTTTTTTTTAGACAAATTCTAACAATCTACTAATGTCCGTATTGTTGTTTTTTAAATGTTTTGTAAAACAAATTTTTTAGACCAATTCTCACTATCGAGTAATATAGAAACACTTTTTGTGTGCGCCAATTGTTGTTTTTTTGTAAAAAAAAGTATTTTATAGCAATTCTTACTATCGACTAATCTAGAAATGTTTGTTTGTGTGGGCGTGTTGTTGTTGATTGTTAATTGTAAAAAAATAATTGAAACCAATTCTCACTATCAACTAATCTAGCAACACTTTTTGTGTGCACTTATTGTCGTATTTGTTTTCTTTTTGTCGATTTTTTTTCAGACCAATTCTCACTATCGACTAATCTAGCAACACTTTTTGTGTGTGCGTGTTGTTGTTTTTGTTTTTTTTTTACAAATTCTCACTATCGACTAATCTAGCAACAATATCTGTGTGAGCGTATTCTTGTTTTTTTTTTTTTTTTTTTGACCAATTCTCACGATCACATAATCTAGCAACACTTTTGTGTTGGCGTATTGTAGTTTTTTATGAACAATTCTCTCTATCGACTAATCTAGCAACAATTTTTGTGTGTGCGTATTGTTGTTGTTTTTTTGTCAAAAAAATATTTTAGACCAATTCTCACTATCGACTAATCTAGCAACGTTTTTTGTGTGGGCGTATTGTTTTTTATGTTTTTATAAAAAAACTATTTTAGACCAATTCTTACTATCGTCTAATCTAGCAAAGTTTTTTTGTGTGGGCTTGTTGTTGTTGTTTTTTTAATTGTAAAAAAAAATTCAAACCAATTCTCACTATCAACTAATGTAGCAACACCTTTTGTGTGCGCTTTTTGTAGTATTTGTTTTCTTTTTGTCATTTTTTTTTCAGACCAATTCTCACTATCGACTAATCTAGGAACACTTTTTGTGTGTGTGTATTGTAGGTGCTTTGTTTATTTATTTATTTTTATACAAATTATCTATATCGACTAATCTAGCAACACCTTGTGTGTGTGCGTGTTGTTGTTGTTTTTGTGTTTTTTTTCAAATTCTCACTATCGACTAATCTAGCAACACTTTTTGTGCGCGCGTATTGTAGGTTTTTTTAAGACAAATTCTCACTATCGACTAATCTAGCACCACTTTTTGTGTGCGCGTATTGTAGTTTTTTTTTTTGTAAAACTTTGTTTTACAAATTCTCACTATCGACTAATCTAGCAACAATATCTGTGTGCGCGTATTCTTCTTTTTTTTTTTTTTTTGACCAATTCTAACTATCAAATAATCTAGCAACACTTTTTGTGTGTGCTCGTTGTTGATTCTTTAAAAAAATATATTTTTTTGACAAATTCTCACAATCGACTCGTCTAGCAGCAACACTTTTTGTTTGTGCGTGTTGTTGATGTTGTTTTGTTTTTTTATAAAAAAAATGTTTTAGATCAATTCTCATTATCGGCTAATTTAACGACACTTTTTATTGTTTTATTTATTGCCTGTTGTTGTTTGAAAAAAAATATTTTTTTAGACAAATTCTTACTATCGACTAATCTAGCAACACTTTTTGTGTGAGCGTATTGTTGTTTTTAATGTTTTTGTAAAAAAAAAATTTACATTCTCACTATCGACTAATCTAGCAACACTGTGTGTGCGCGTATTGTTATAATGTTTTGTAAAAAACAAAATAAGACCAATTCTCACTATCGACTAATCTAGCTACACTTTTTATGTCTGAATGTTGTTGTTTTTTAATGTTATTGTAAAAAAAGTATTTATAGACAAATTCTCATTATCGACTAATCTAGCAACACTTTTTGTGTGCGCGTATTGTTGTGTTTTTTTTGTAAAAAAAATATATTTTAAACCAATTCTCGCTATCGACTAATCTAGCAATGTTGTTTTTGTGTGGGCTTATTGTTTTTTTATGTTTTTGTAAAAAATAATTTTTTGACAAATTCTTACTATTGACTAATCTAGCGACACTTTTTGTGTGCGCGTATTGTTGTGTTTTTTTGTAAAAAAAATATATTTTAAACCAATTCTCGCTATCGACTAATCTAGCAATGTTGTTTTTGTGTGGGCGTATTGTTTTTTTATGTTTTTGTAAAAAAAAGTTTTTTGACAAATTCTTACTATTGACTAATCTAGCGACACTTTTTGTGTGCGCGTATTGTTGTTTTAAAAATTTGTATTAAAACATTTTTTTAGACCAATTCTCACTATCGACTAATCTAGCAACACTTGTTGTGTGCGAGTATTGTTTTTTTTTTTTTTCTTTGTCAAAAAAATATTTGTTAGACAAATTCTCACTATCAACTAATCTAGCAACAATTTTTGTGTGCGTGTAGTAGATTATTATTTTTTTTGACAAATTCTCACTATCGACTAATCTAGCAACACTTTTTGGTTGTGGGTATTGTTGTTTTTTAATGTTTTGTAAAAAAAAAATTGTAGACCATTTCTCACGATTGAATAATCTAGCAACACTTTTTGTGTTGGCGTATTGTTTTTTTTTTGAGGGGGGTTTATGATTATTATTTTTTGACAAATTCTCACTATCGACTAATCTAGCAACACTTTTTTTGTGTGTATTGTTGTTTTGTAATGTTTTTGTAAAAAAAAAAATTTATACCAATTCTTACTATCAACTAATCTAGCAACAATTTTTGTGTGTGCGTTGTGATATTTATTTATTTATTGACAGATTCTCACTATTGACTAATCTAGAAACACTTTTTGGTTGTGCGCATTGTTGTTTTTTAATGTTTTTGTAAAAAAAAATGTTTAGAGCAATTCTCACTATCGACTAATCTAGCAACACTTTTTGTGTGCGCGTATTGTATTTTTTTTTTTTTTTTTTACTTTGTTTTACAAATTCTCACTATCGACTAATCTAGCAACAATATCTGTGTGCGCGTATTCTTTTTTTTTGTTGTTGTTTTTTTGGACCAATTCTAACGAACAAATAATCTAGCAACACTTTTTGTGTGTGCTCGTTGTTGATTCTTAAAAAATATATATTTTTTTGACAAATTCTCACAATCGACTCGTCTAGCAGCAACACTTTTTGTTTGTGCGTGTTGTTGATGTTTATTTTTTTTTTGTTTGTTTTTTTTTGTTTCTTTTAAAAATTATAATTTTTTGTCATTCTCACGACCGACTAATCTAGCAACACTTTTTGTGTGCACATATTGTTGTTTTTCAATTTTTTAGTAAAACATTTTTTTTCAGACCAATTCTCACTATGGACTAATCTAGCAACACTTTGTGTGTGCGTGTTGTTGTTTTGTAAAGTTTTTGTAAAAAAAAAAAAAAAAGTGCATTCTCACTATCGACTAATCTAGCAAAACACTTTTTGTGTGGGTGTATTGTTGTTTTTTAATGTTTTTGTAAAAAAAATAATTTAGACCAATTCTCACTATCGACTAAACTAGCAACACATTTTGTGTGGGCGTATTGTTGTTTTTTTATGTTTTTTGTAGAAAAAAAAGTAGACTAATTCTCACTATCGACTAATCTAGCAACACTTTTTGTGTGTGCGTATTGTTTTTTTTTGTTGTTTTTTTACAAATTCTCATTATCAACTAATCTAGCAACACTTTTTGTGTGTTCGTAGTAATGTTTTTTAATGTATTTGTAAAAAAAAATGTTTAGACCAATTCTCACTTTCGACTAATCTAGCAAAACTTTTTGTGTGTGCGTGTTGTTGTTGTTTTTTTTTTTTAAAGATGTATTTTTTAGACATTCTTACTATTGACTAATCTAGCAATGCTTTTTGTCTGTGCGTATTTATTTTTATATCTTTATTTATTTTTTACACAAATTCTCACTATCGATTAATATAGCAATATTTTTTTGTGTGGGCGTATTGTTCTTTTTTAATGCTTTGTAAAAAAAAAAATGTTTTTGACCAATTCTCACTGTCGACTACTCTAGCAAAACTTTTTGAGTGGGCATATTGTTGTTTTTTAATGTTTTTGTAAAAAAAAATGTTCAGACCATTTCTCACTATCGACTAATCTAGCAACACTTTTTGTGTGTGCGTTGTGATATTTTAGTTTTTTTGACAGATTCTCACTATTGACTAATCTAGAAACACTTTTTATGTGGGTGTATTGTTTTTTTTTATGTTTAGAGCAATTCTCACTATCGACTAATCTAGCAACACTTTTTGTGTGCGCGTATTGTTGTTTTTTAAAGTTTTTGTAAAAAAAAAAAAGTGCATTCTCACTATCGACTAATCTAGCAAAACACTTTTTGTGTGGGCGTATTGTTGTTTTTTAATGTTTTTGTAAAAAAAATAATTTAGACCAATTCTCACTATCGACTAAACTAGCAACACATTTTGTGTGGGCGTATTGTTGTTTTTTTATGTTTTTTGTAGAAAAAAAAGTAGACTAATTCTCACTATCGACTAATCTAGCAACACTTTTTGTGTGTGCGTATTGTTTTTTTTTTTGTTTTTTTACAAATTCTCATTATCAACTAATCTAGCAACACTTTTTGTGTGTTCGTATTAATGTTTTTTAATGTTTTTGTAAAAAAAAATGTTTAGACCAATTCTCACTTTCGACTAATCTAGCAAAACTTTTTGTGTGTGCGTGTTGTTGTTGTTTTTTAAAAAAATATTTATTTTTTAGACATTCTTACTATTGACTAATCTAGCGATGCTTTTTGTCTGTGCGTATTTATTTGTATATCTTTATTTATTTTTTACACAAATTCTCACTATCGATTAATATAGCAATATTTTTTTGTGTGGGCGTATTGTTCTTTTTTAATGTTTTGTAAAAAAAAAAATGTTTTTGACCAATTCTCACTGTCGACTACTCTAGCAAAACTTTTTGAGTGGGCGTATTGTTGTTTTTTAATGTTTTTGTAAAAAAAAATGTTCAGACCATTTCTCACTATCGACTAATCTAGCAACACTTTTTGTGTGTGCGTTGTGATATTTTAGTTTTATTTGACAGATTCTCACTATTGACTAATCTAGAAACACTTTTTATGTGGGTGTATTGTTGTTTTTTTTATTTTTTTTGTAAAAAAAAAAATGTTTAGAGCAATTCTCACTATCGACTAATCTAGCAACAATTTTTGTGTGTGCGTATTATTGTTTTTGAATTTTTTGGTAAAAAAATATTTTAGACCAATTCTAACTATCGACTAATCTAGCAACACTTTTAGTGTGTGCTTTTTTGTTGTTTTTTAATGTTTTTGTAAAACAATTTTTTTTGACATTCTCACTATCGACTAATCTAGCCACACTTTTGTGTGTGCGTATTGTTGTTTTGTAATGTTTTTGTAAAAAAAAATATTTTTTGATAAATTTTCACTATCGATTAATCTAGCAACAATTTTTTTTGTGCATGTTGTTGTTTTATAATGTTTTTGTAAAAAAAAAAATTCAGACCAATTCTTACTCTAGACTAATCTAGCAACACTTTTTGTGTGTGCATTTTTTTTTTTTTTTTTTTTTTATATATTTTTTTGACATTCTCACGACCGACTAATCTAGCAACACTTTTTGTGTGCGCATATTGTTGTTTTAAATTTTTTTTGTAAAAAATGTTTCAGACCAATTCTCACTATGGACTAATATAGCAACACTTTGTGTGTGCGTGTTGTGTTTTTTTAAAGTTTTTGTAAAAAAAAAAAAAGGTGCATTCTCACTATCGACTAATCTAGCAAAACACTTTTTGTGTGGGCATATTGTTGTTTTTTAATGTTTTTGTAAAAAAAAATATTTAGACCAATTCTCACTATCGACTAAACTAGCAACAATTTTTGTGTGCGCGTATTATTGTTTTTGAATTTTTTGGTAAAAAATGTTTTAGACCAATTCTAACTATCGACTAATCTAGCAACACTTTTTGTTTGTGCGTGTTGTTGTTTCTTAAAAAAAAAAAAAAATTAGACCAATTCTCGCTATCGACTTATCTAACAACACTTTTAGTGTGTGCGTTTTGTTGTTTTTTTATGTTTTTGTAAAACAATTTTTTTTGACATTCTCACTATGGACTAATCTAGCCACACTTTTGTGTGTGCGTATTGTTGTTTTTTAATGCTTTTGTAAAAAAAAAATTTTTTGACCAATTCTCACTATCGATTAATCTAGCAACAATTTTTTTGTGTGCGTGTTGTTGTTTTATAATGTTTTTGTAAAAAAAAAAAATTCAGACCAATTCTTACTATCGACTAATCTAGCAACACTTTTTGTGTGCAATTTTTTTTTTTTATTATTATATATTTTTTTGACATTCTCACGACCGACTAATCTAGCAACACTTTTTGTGTGCGCATATTGTTGTTTTTCAATTTTTTTGTAAAACATTTTTTTCAGACCAATTCTCACTGTGGACTAATCTAGCAACACTTTGTGTGTGCGTGTTGTTGTTTTTTAAAGTTTTTGTAAAAAAAAAAAAGTGCATTCTCACTATCGACTAATCTAGCAAAACACTTTTTGTGTGGGCGTATTGTTGTTTTTTAATGTTTTTGTAAAAAAAATATTTAGACCAATTCTCACTATCGACTAAACTAGCAACACTTTTTGTGTGGGCGTATTGTTGTTTTTTTATGTTTTTTGTAGAAAAAAAAGTAGACTAATTCTCACTATCGACTAATCTAGCAACACTTTTTGTGTGTTCGTATTAATGTTTTTTAATGTTTTTGTAAAAAAAAATATTTAGACCAATTCTCACTATCGACTAATCTAGCAACACTTTTTGCGTGCGCATATTGTTTTTTTGTTTTTTTTTTGACAAATTCTCACTATCGACTAATCTAGCAACACTTTTTGAGTGGGCATATTATTGTCTTTATGTTGGTGTAAAAATTTTTTTTAGACAAATTATAACTATCGACTGACTAAACTAACAACACTTTATGTGTCCGCCTATTGTTTTTTTTTTTTTTGGTAAAACATTTTTTTTAGACCAGTTCTCACTATCACCTAATCGAGCAATATTTTTTGTGTGTGCGAGCTGTTGTTTCTGTAAAAACAAAAAATATATATATTTATTTTTAGACAAATTCTCACTATGAACTAATCTAGCAACACTTTTTGTGTGTGCGTGTTGTTGTTTTTTAATGTTTTTGTAAAAAAAAATATTTAGACAAATTCTCACTATCGACTAATCTAGCAACACTGTTTGTGTGTGCATGTTTTTTTTTGACAAATTCTCATTGTCGACTAATCTAGCAACACTTTTTGTGTGGGTATTGTTGTTTTACATTTTTTTGTAAAAAAAAGTTTTTAGAACTATTTTCGCTATCGACTAATCTAGCAACACTTTTTGTGTGTGCATTTGTTGTTGTTTTTAAAAAAATTTAGACAAATTCTCCCGATCGACTAATCTAGCAACACTTTTTGTGTGTGCGTGTTGTTGTTTTTTTGTTTTGTTATTTGTAAAACATTTTTTTAGACCAATTCTCACTATCGAATAATCTAGCAACACTTTTTGTGTGCACATATTGTTGCTTTAATTTTTTTTTGTAAAAACATTTTTTTTAGACAAATTCTCACTATCGAATAATCTAGCAACACTTTTTGTCTGTGCGTGTTGTATTTATTTTTTTTTTTGACTAATTCTCACCATTGACTAATCTAGCAACAATTTTTGTGTGTGTGTGTTGTTGTTTTAAAAAAAATATAGCAATTATTTTTTTTAGACAAATTCTTTCTATCGACTAATCTGGCAACACGTTTTGTGTGCGCGTATTGTTGTTTTTTAATGTTTTAGTAAAAACAATTTCTTTGGCCAATTCTCATTACCGACTAATCTAGAAACACTTTTTTTGTGTGCGTATTGTTGTTTTTTAATGTTTTTGTAAAAAAAAGAATTTTAGACCAATTCTCACTATCGACTAATCTAGCAACACTCTTTGTGTGCGAATTGTTATTTTTAAAAAAAGTTAAAAAAAATTTTTGTTTTATAATTTTTTTTAAATATTTTTTTTTTTAGAAAAAATTCTCAATATCGACTAGTCTAACAAGACTTTTTTGTGTGGGCGTATTGTTGCTTTTTAATGTTTTTGTAAAAATAATTATTTCAGACCATTCTCTCTATCGACTAATCTAGCAACACTTTTTGTGTGTGCTTTTAGTTTTTTTTGTTGTTGTTTTTTTTTACAAATTCTCACTATCGACTAATCTAGCAACACTTTTTGTGTGGGCATATTGTTGTTATTTAAAGTTTTTGTTATAAATTTTTTTTAGACCAATTCTCACTATCAACTAATCTAGCAACACTTTTTGTGTGTGCGTGTAGTAGTTTATTAATGTTTTTGTAAACAATATTTTTAGACCAATTCTCACTATCGACTAATCTAGCAACACTTTTTGTCTGTGCGTGTAGTAGTTTTTGAATGTTTTTGTAAAAAAATATGTTTACACCAATTCTCACTATCGACTAATCTAGCAACACTTTTTGTGCGTACGTGTTGGTGTTTTTTTTTTGGACCAATTCTCACTATCGACTAATCTAGCAACACTTTTTGTGTGTGCATGTTGTTTTTTTATTTTTTTGACATTCTAATTTGACTAAGGTAATGAAAGAAAAAGCAGAATTAGAAGCTAATTTGCCTTTGTTACAAAAACAAAAGGCAGCAGTTGCAGCTTCGGCTGAAGCAGCAGTTTACGAAGCCGCAGTTGAATCAGAGGAATAGCTTAAGGATTTCTCAGAATTGGCTATTCAAGATGCAGCGCAAAGAACCAGCGAGTACGTGGAGACTCATTCTGTGACTCAAGAGAACCAGGAACGGGTTCACATGCAGTCCATATCTCAAGCATTGCAGCAGGTTACAGGTTCTACATGCCCTCAGTTTACTCCGGGAGCTCCTAGGGTTCTTCATCTCTATCAGAGTAACACAGTTCAAGTCTCAACACCAAAAGTGAGCGTAAGAGACAGCAAAGACTATAGTGCTCCACAGCATTCCACACACTATGCAAACTCTCCTGAATCCTCTCTCAGAGACTATCCAATGAGACCTTTAGAGACTACTGACTTAACAAGATATCTGATACAATGGGAATTAGTGAGTAGCGGGCTATTGACGTTCCGATGACTGTCCAGAAAATTATTGGGCGTGGAAGACCTAATTTCAGAGTGTGACAAGAGACTTCAAACTAACTGCTAGGGAGGAGTTGGACATGCTCGTAAAGTGGCTCGGGCCAGAAAAAAACTTTATTTTTAGACAAATTTTCACTATCCACTAATCTAGCAACACTTTTTGTGTGCGTGTATTGTTGGTTTGTAATTTGTTTGTACATTTTGTTTAGACAAATTCTCACTATTGACTAATCTAGCAACACCTTTTCTGTGGGCGTATTGTTGTTTTTTAATGTTTTTGTAAAAAAAAGTTTTTAGAACTATTTTCACTATCGACTAATCTAGCAACACTTTTTGTGTGTGCATTTGTTGTTGTTTTTTAAAAAAATTAGACAAATTCTCATTGTCAACTAATCTAGCAACACTTTTTGTGTGGGTATTGTTGTTTTACATTTTTTTGTAAAAAAAAGTTTTTAGAACTATTTTCACTATCGACTAATCTAGCAACACTTTTTGTGTGTGCGTGTTGTTGTTTTTTTGTTTTGTTATTTGTAAAACATTTTTTTTAGACCAATTCTCACTATCGAATAATCTAGCAACACTTTTTGTGTGCACATATTGTTGCTTTAAATTTTTTTTGTAAAACATTTTTTTTAGACAAATTCTCACTATTGACTAATCTAGCAACACCTTTTCTGTGGGCGTATTGTTGTTTTTTAATGTTTTTGTAAAAAAAAAGTTTTAGACCAATTCTCACTATCGACTAATCTAGCAACACTTTTTGTTTGTGCGTATTGTTGTTATTTTTTGTTTTATTAAAAAAAAAAAAAATGTAGATCAATTCTCACTATCAACTAATCTAGCAACACTGTAGACAAATTCTCACTATCGACTAATCTAGCAGCAACACATTTTGTATGCGCGTATTGTTGTTTTTTAATGTTTTATAGAAAAAATGTTTTAGACCAATTCTCACTATCGACTAATCTAGAAAGACTTTTTGTGAGCGTATCGCTGGTTTAAAAAAAATTTATAAAGAATTTTTTTAGACCAATTCTCACTATCGACTAATCTAGCGACACGTTTTGTATGTGGGTTTTGTTTTTGTTTTGTTTTTTTAAGGAAACATTTTTTTTTACCAATTCTCTCTATTGACTAATCTAGCAACACTTTTTGTGTGCGCGTGTTGTTGTTTTTTCTATAATTTTTTTTTTAGACCAATTTTCACTATCGACTAATCTAGCAACACTTTTGTGTGTGCATGTTGTGTTTGTTTTTTATAAAAAAATAATAATAATTTTTAGACAAATTCTCACTATTGACAAACCTAGCAACACTTCTTGTGTGCGCATATTGTTGTGTTTTAATTGTTTTTGTAAAACATTTTTTTAGACCAATTATCTATATCGACTAAACTAGCAACAATTTTTGTGTGCGCATATTGTTATTTTTTAATTAAAAAATAAAAAAAACTTTTTTAGACCAATTCTCACTATCGACTAATCTCAAAAAGAAAAATGTTGTTATTTATGTTTTTTATTTTTTTTTTTTATTTTTTTGACCAATTCTCTCTATTGACTAATCTAGCAACACTTTTTGTGTGCGCGTGTTGGTGTTTTTTATTTTTTGTTATTTTTTTTAGACCAATTTTCCCTATCCACTAATCTAGCAACACTTTTTGTGTGACTAATCTAGCGCGTATTGCTTATTTTTGTTTTATTTATATATAAAAAAATAGACCAAATCTCACTATCGACTTATCTAGCAACACTTTTTGTGTGTGTGTATTGTATTTTTTTTTTTTTTTTGTAAAACATTTTTTTGACCAATTCTCACTAGCGACTAATCTAGAAACACTTTTTGTGAGCGTATCGCTGGTTTTAAATTTTTTTATAAAGAATTTTTTTAGACCAATTCTCACTATCGACTAATCTAGCACAACTTTTTGTGTGTTGGTGTTTTTTTTTTTTGACATTCTCACTATCGACTAATCTAGTAATACTTTTTTTGTGCATGTTGTAGTTTTTTATTTTATTATTTTTTGACCAATTCCATCTTTAAACTAATCTAACAACACGTTTTGTGTGTGCCTGTTGTTTTTTGTTTTTTTGACATTCTGACTATCGACTGATCTAGCAAAACTTTTTGTGTGGGCATATTGTTGTCTTTTAATGTTTTTGTAAAAAAACTTTTTAAAACAATTTTCATTATAGACTAATCTGGCAACACGTTTTGTGTGTGCGTGTTGTTGTTTAAAAAATAATAATAATAATTTTTCAGACCAATTTTCACGTTCGACTACTCTAACACTTTTTGTGTGCGCGTGTTGTTGTTTTTCAATTTTGTAGTACATTTTTTTTTAGACATTCTCTCTATCGACTAATCTAGCAACACTTTTTGTGTGCGCTTATTGTTTGTATTTTTTTTTTTTGTAAAAAAAATGTTTTGACCAATTATCACTATCGAATAATATAGCAACAATTTTTGTGTGTGCGTGTTGTGTTTTTTTTATTAATTTTTTTTTAAATAATTTTTAGACAAATTCTCACTATTGACAAACCTAGCAACACTTCTTGTGTGCGCATATTGTTGTGTTTTAATTGTTTTTGTAAAACATTTTTTTAGACCAATTATCTTTATCGACTAATCTAGCAACACTTTTTTGTGCGCGTGTTGTTGTTTTTTTTAACAACAAATATTTTTTTTAGACAGATTCTCTCTATCGACTAATCTAGCAACACTTTATGTATGTGAGTTTTGTTTTTGTTGTTTTTTTAAGAAAACATTTGTTTTTACCAATTCTCTATATTGACTAATCTAGCAACACTTTTTGTGTGCGCATATTGTTGTGTTTTAATTGTTTTTTTATAAAACATTTTTTTTAGACCAATTATCTCTATCGACTAAACTAGCAACAATTTTTGTGTGCACGTATTTTTATTTTTTAATTAAAAAAGAAAAAAAAAATGTTTAGACCAATTCTCACTATCGACTAATCTAAAAAAAAAAAATGTGTGCGTGTGTTTTTTTTTATTTTATTTTTTTTAGACCAATTCTCACTATTGACTTATCTAGCAACAATTTTTGTGTGCGCTTATTGTTTGTATTTTTTATTTTTTTGTAAAAAAATGTTTTTAGACCACTCCTCACTATCGACTAATCTAGCAACACTTTTTGTGTGACTAATCTAACGCGTATTATTATTATAATTTTTTTTTTTTATTGTTTAGACAAATTCTCACTATCGAAAAATCTAGCAACACTTCTTGTGTGCGCCTATTGTTTTTTTTTATTTGTTTTGTAAAACAGTTTTTTTTTAGACAAATTCTCACTATCGACTAATCTAGCAACACTTTTTGTGTGTGTGTATTGTATTTTTAATTTTTTTTGTAAAACATTTTTTTTAGACCAATTATCTCTATCGACTAAACTAGCAACAATTTTTGTGTGTGCGTGTTGTTTTTTTGTAACAACGAATATTTTTTTTTTAGACAAATTCTCTCTATCGACTAATCTAGCAACACTTTTTGTTTGTGTGTATTGTATTTTTTTTTTTTTTTTGTAAAACATTTTTTTAGACCAATTCTCACTATCGACTAATCTAGCAACATTTTCTGGGTGCGCGTGTTTGTGTTTTCTTTATTTTTTTAGACCAATTTTCATTATAGAATAATCTAGCAACACTTTTTGTGTGCGCGTGTTGTTTTGTTTATTTATTATTATTATTTTTTACCAATTCTCAGTATCGAATAATCTAGCAATACTTTTTGTGTTCGCTTATTTTGTGTATTTCTTATTTTTTTTGTAAAGCATTTTTTTAGACCAATTCTCTCTATCGACTTAATCTAGCAATAATTTTTGTGTGTGCGTGTTGTTTTTTTATTATTGTTTTTTTTTACCAATTCTCTCTTTCGACTAATCTAGCAACACTTTTTGTTTGCGTATGCTGTTTTTTTTTTTTACAATTTTCACTATCGACTAATCTAGCAACACTTCTTGTGTGACTAATCTAGCGCATATATATATATATATATATATATATATTTTTTTTTTTTTTTTTTTTGTAAAACAATTTTTTAGACCAATTCTCACTATCGACTAATCTACCAACACTTTTTGTGTGTGCTTATTTTTTATTATCTTTTTTAGTAAAAAATTTTTTTAGACCAATTCTCACTATCGACTAAAATAGCAACACTTTTTGTGTGTGTGCGTGTTATTTTATTAATTGTTTTTTGACAAATTCTCACTATGGACTAATCTAGCAGCAACACTTTTTGTGGGCATATTGTTGTTTTTAAATGTTTTTGTAAAAAAAAAAATGTAGACCAATTCTTACTATCGACTAAACTAGCAACACTTTTTGTGTGTGTGCGTGTTATTTTATTGATTGTTTTTAGACCGATTCTCACTATCGACTAATCTAGCAACACTTTTTGTTTGCGCGTATTGTATTTTTAATTTAAATGTTTTTTGGTTTTTTTTTTACCATTTCTCGCTATCGACTAATCTAGCGACACTTTGTGTGTGGATGTATTGTTGTTTTTTAATGTTTTTGTAAAAAAAACAATTTTAGACTAATTCTCACTATCGACTAATCGAGCAACACTTTTTGTGTGGGAATATTGTTGTTTTTTAGTGTTTTTGTAAAACAGAACATTTTAGACCAATTCTCACTATCGACTAATCTAGCAACGCTTTTTGTGTGCATGTGCTGTTGTTTTTTTATGTTTTTGTAAAAAAATGTTTTAGACCAATTCTCAATATCGACTAATCTAGCAACACTTGTTGTGTATGCGTGTTGTAGTTTAAAAAAATGTAAAAAAAAAAAATAGACATTCTCTTTATCGACTAATCTAGCATAAACACTTTTTGTATGGGCATATTGTTGTTTTGTAATGTTTTTGTAAAAAAAAATTTTTTTTGACAAATTCTCACTATCGACTAATCTAGCAACACGTTTTGTGTGTGTGTATTATTGTCTTTTATTTTTTTGTAAAAATCAATTTTAGAGCAATTCTCACTATCGACTACTTTAGCATATTATTGTTTTTTAATGTTTTTAATGTTTTTTACATTCTCACAATCTAGCAACACTTTTTATGTGCGCGTATGATTTAAAAAAATATATATATTTTTTTTTTTTGACAAATTCTTACTATCGACTAATCTAGCAACATTTTTTGTGTGCGCGTATTGTTGTTTTTTAATGATTTTGTGATATTTTTTTTTTGGACCAATTCTCTCTATCGACAAATCTAGCACCAATTTTTGTGTGTGCGTTTTTGTTTTTTTGTTTTTTAAAAAAAAATGTTTTAGACCAATTATCAAAATCGACTAATCTACCAACAATTTTTGCGTGTGCGTGTTGTTGTTTTTAACAAAAAAAATTATTATAGGTTTTCAGACCAATTTTCACTTTCAACCTATCTAGCAACACTTTTTGTGTGGGCGTATTGTTGTTTTTTAATGTTTTTGTAAAAAAATGTTTTTAGACCAATTCTCAATATCGACTAATCTAACAACACTTTTTGTGTGTGCGTGTTGTTTTTTTTTTCTATAATTTTTTTTTGACCAATTCTCGCTATCGACTAATCTAGGGAAACTTTTATGTGTGGGCGTATTGTTGTTTTTTAATGTTTTTGTAAAAAAAAATTTTTAGACCAATTCTCACTATCGACTAATCTAGCAACACGTTTAGTGTGTGCGTGTTGTAGTTTTTTAGACAAATTCTCACTATCTACTAATCTAGCAACACTTTGTGTGGGCATATTGTTGTATTTTAAAGTTTTTGTAAAAAAAAAATTAGACAGATTCTCACTATCGATTAATCTAGCAACACTTTTTATGTGCCCATATTGTTTTTTTGTTTTTTTTGTAAAAAAATATTTTAGACCAATTCTCACTATCGACTAATCTAGCAACACATTTTGTGCATGCGTGTTGTTGTTTTTTAATGTTTTTGTAAAAAAAATGTTTTAGACCAATTCTCACTATCGACTAATCTAACAACTTTTTTTGTGCGCATATTGTTGTTTTTTAATATTTGTGTAAAAATATTTTTTTTGACAAATTCTAACTATCGACTAATCTAGCAACACTTTTTGTGTGCGCGTGTTGTTGTTTTTTAATGTTTTTGTAAAAAAAATGTTTTAGACCAATTCTCAATATCGACTAATCTAGCAACACTTTTTGTGTAGGCGTATTGTTGTTTTTTTATTGTTTTTGTAAAAAATAAAATTTTAGACCAAATCTCACTATCGACTAATATAGCACCACTTTTTGTGTCCGTGTAGTAGGTTTTTTGTTTGTTTTGTAAAAAAAATTTCGACAAATTCTTACTATCGACTAATCTAACAACATGTTTGTGTGTGCGAGTTGGTTTTTGTATATATTAATATTTTTTTAGACAAATTCTCACTATCGACTAATCTAGCAACACTTTGTGTGGGCATATTGTTGTTTTTTAATGTTTTTGTAAAAAAAAAATAGACAGATTCTCACTATCGATTAATCTAGCAACACATTTTGTGTGCGCGTGTTGTTGTTTTTTAATGTTTTTGTAAAAAAATGTTTTAGACCAATTCTCACTATCGACTAATCTAGCAACTTTTTTCTGTGCGCATATTGTTGTTTTTTTATATTTGTGTACAATTTTTTTGTTGTTGACAAATTCTAACTATCGACTAATCTAGCAACACTTTTTCTTTGCGCATGTTGTTGTTTTTTAATGTTTTTGTAAAAAAAATTTTTAGACCAATTCTCAATATCGACTAATCTAGCAACACTTTTTGTGTGTGCGTGTTGTTGTTTCTTTTAAAAAAAATATTTTGTTTTTAGACAAATTCTCAGTATCGTCTAATCTAGCAGCAACACTTTTTGTGTGGGCATATTGCTGTTTTTTACTGTTTTTGTAAAAACATTTTTTTTAGACCAATTCTCACTATCTAATCTAGCAACACTTTTTGTGTGTGCATGTTTTTTTAGTTTTTTTTTAGACAAATTCTCACTATCGACTAATCTAGCAAAACTTTGTGTGTGGGCGTATTGTTGTTTTTAATGTTTTTATAAAAAAAATAGATAAATTCTCTCTATCGACTAATCTAGCAACACTTTTTGTGTGTGCGTGTAGTAGTTTTTGGTTGTTTTTTTTGTTTTGTTTTTTTTTGACAAATTCTCTCTATCGACTAATCTAGCAACACTTTTAGTGTACGCGTATTATTGTTGTTTTTTTGTTTTGTTTTGTAAAAAAAATGTTTAGACCAATTCTTACTATCGACTAATCTAGCAACACTTTTTCTGTGCGCCTATTGTAGTTTTTAATTTTTCTTGTAAAAAAAATATTTAGACCAATTCTCATTATAGACTAATCTAGCAACACTTTTTGTGTGTGCATGTTGTTGTCTTTTAATGTTTTTGTAAAAAAAAATATTTAGACAAATTCTCACTATCGACTAATCTAGTGTTACAACCCTTTGTTTTGTATTCTCTTGTTTCTTTCTGTCTTTTGTTTTGTAAGTATTTGTGTCCAGGTATGGTGCCGATTAGCTCCTGCTGGCTAATGACTGGCTCATCTTGATTGGTGCATTCGATTCCAGGCACAACTTAAAAGCCCTGATGTCACTTCCTTTGGGGGGGGGGGCACATTGTGTTGTTGTGAGACTGTTAAGAGTGATCATTGTTTGTTCTCTGAAAAGACTTACAGATTGTAAGTAGGACACTGTTTGGAATTTTGACCCTATTGACTGTTACTGACATTGATTTGGATTCCCCCTTTAACTGTTTGCTTGAGTTTGTTTATTTTGAGCGTTTGGGAAAGTAAAGAGTTTGATGCCATTATTGTTTATTGTAAACCATTTGATCTCTGTTTTTGGTTAGGAAGTTAGGTTATATATTGTAATTACATTTTATTTTATTTTGGTTAGGGTTTAGGAAAGAGGTCTTAAAATAAGAAAGTTTTGTTTGTTATTTTGGGTAGGTCAACTCCCGAAGAGAAGTTCCCAATTTAATTGTTTTAAAATTGTATTTTTGTTTGGTTTCATTAAACTCTCAAAAGATTCCCTGCTTCCACTCTCTCATTTCACGTTGCATCATTTACCCCTAGACTGGGCGTAACATCTAGCAACACTTTTTTGTGTGAGCGTATTGTTATTTTTGTATTAATTAAAAAAACAATGTTTAAACCAATTCTAACTATCGACTAATCTAGCAACAGTTTTTATGTGAACGTATTTTTTTTTTTTGTAAAACTTTTTTTTTAGACAAATTTTTACTATCGACTAATCTAGCAACACTTTTTGTGTGCGCGCGTATTGTATTTTTTATATATTTTTGGTAAAATATTTTATTTAGGCCAATTATCACTATCGACTTATCTCTTAACACATTTTGTTTGTGCGTGTTGTTGTTTTTTAATGTTTCGTAAATAAAACATTTTGACCAATTCTCACTATCGACTAATCTAGCAACACTTTTTGTGTGCGCGTATTGTATTTTTTTTTTTGTAAAATATTTGTTTTGACTAATTCTCACTATCGTCTTATCTCTTAACACATTTTGTTTTGTGCGTGTTGTTGTTTTTTAATGCTTTGTAAAAAAAAATTTGACAAATTTTCACTATCGACTAATATAGCAACACATCTTGTGTGTGAGTGTTGTTTATTTTATTTTAAAAAAAAAATTATAAATAAATTCTCACTATCGACTAATCTAGCAACACTTTTTGAGTGGGCGTATTGTTGTTTTTTAAAGTTTTTGTAAAAATATATTTTTAGACCAATTCTCACTAGCGACCAATCTAGCAACACTTTTTGTGTGTGTGTGTGTTGTTTTTAAAAAATATATATTTAATTTTTTTAGACAAATTCTCACGATCGACTAATCTAGCAAAACTTTTTGAGCGGGCGTATTGTTGTTTTTTTTAATGTTTTTGTAAAATATTTTTTTTAGACCAAATCTCACTATCCACTACTCTAGCAACACTTTTTTCTGTGTGCGTGTTGATGTTTAAAAAAAAAAAAACTTTTTTTTCTGACATTCTTACTATCAACTACTCTAGCAACACTTTGTGTGTGCGTGCATTGTTATTTGTAATTTTTTTTGTAAAAATAAATGTTTTTGACAAATTCTTACTATCGACTAATCTAGCAACAATTTTTGTGTGTGCGTGTGTTGTTGTTTCTTTAAAAAAAATGTTTTGAGAAATTCTCACGATCGACTAATCTAGCAACACTTTTTGTGTGTGCGTGTATTGTTGTTTTTTTATGTTCTTGTAAAAAAATTTTTTAGACCAATTCTCACTATCGACTAATCTAGCAAAAAAAATTGTGTGTGCGTATTGTTTTTTTTAAATGTTTTTGTGATTATTTTTTTTTGACCAATTCTCTCTATCGACTTATCTAGCAGCACTTTTTGTATGTGCGTGTTGTTGTTTTTTGTTGTAGTTTTTTTATCAATTTTTTTAGACCAATTCTCAAAATCAACTAATCTAGCAACAATTTTTGCGTGTGCGTGTTGTTGTTTGTAACAAAAAAAAATATTATAGGTTTTCAGACCAATTTTTTACGTTCGACTAATCTAGCAACACTTTTTGTGTGGGCGTATTTTAGTTTTTTAATGTTTTTGTAAAAAATATATTTTTTAACCAATTCTCACTATCGACTAATCTAGCAACAATTTTTGCGTGTTCGTGTTGTTGTTTTTAACAAAAAAAAATATTATAGGTTTTCAGACCAATTTTCACGTTCGACTAATCTAGCAACACCTTTTATGTGGCCGTATTGTTGTTTTCTAATGTTTTTGTAAAAAAAAATGTTTCAGACCAATTCTCACTATCGACTAATCTAGCAAAACTTTTTGTTTGGGCGTATATTTGTTTTCTAATGTTTTTGTAAAAAAAAAATTTAGACCAATTCTCACTATCAACAAATCTAGCAACACTTTTTGTGTGTGTGTGTGTGTTGTTGTTTCTTTTAAAAAACAAATTTTTTTAGACAAATTCTCACGATCAACTAATCTTGCAACACTTCTTGTGTGGGTGTATTGTTGTTTTTTAACGTTTTTGTGAAAAAATTTTTTTAGAGCAATTCTCACTATCGACTAATCTAGCAACAATTTTTGCGTGTTCGTGTTGTTGTTTTTTAAAGTTTTTGTAAAAAAAAAAATTCAATCAATTCTCACTATCGATCAATCTAGCAACACTTTTTGTGTGTTCGTGTAGTAGTTTTTATTTCTTCTTATATTTTTTTGACCAATTCTCACTATCGAATAATCTAGCAACACTTTTTGTGTGGGCGTATTGTTGTTTTTTTATGTTTTTGTAAAAAAAATGTTTTAGACCAATTCTCACTATCGACTGATCCAGCAACACTTTTTGTGTGCGCGTATTCTTGTTTTTTAATGTTTTTGTAAAAAAAAAAAATTTTTGACCAATTCTCACTATCTACTAATCTAGCAACACTCTTTGTGTGCGCGTATTGTTGTTTTTTTTCATTTTTTGGTAAAAGATTTTTTAGATGAATTCTCACTATCGACTAATCTAGCAACACTTTTTGTGTCCGGTATTGTAGTTTTATTTTGTTTTTTTGGGGCAAATTCTCACTATCGACAAGTCTAGCACCACTTTTTGTTTGCGCATATTGTTGTTCTATTTTAATGTTTTTGTAAAAAAAATATTCATACCAATTCTCACTATTGACTATTCTAGCAACACTTTTTTGTGTGCGTGTTGTTGTTTCTTTGAAAAAATTTTTTTTTTTTTTTTTTAGACAAATTCTCACTATCGACTAATCTAGCAACAACACTTTTTGTGTGGGCATATTGTTGTTTTTTATGTTTTTGTAAAAAAAAAATGTTAGACCATTTCTCACTATCGACTAATCTAGCAAAACCTTTTGTGTGCGCGAATTGTTGTATTTAATTTTTGTGTTAATTTTTTTTAGACCAATTCTTACTATCGCCTATCTAGAAACACATTTTGTGTGCGCGTGTTGTTGGGTTTTTTTATAAAAAAAAAAATTCAGACCAATTCTCACTATCAACTAATCTAGCAACACTTTTTGTGTGCGCTTATTGTAGTATTTTTTTTCTTTTTGTCAATTTTTTTTAGACCAATTCTCACTATCAACTAATCTAGCAAAACTTTTTGTGTCTGGTATTTTTGTTTTATTTTTGTTTTTTTTGGCAAATTCTCACTATCGACAAGTCTAGCACCACTTTTTGTTTGCGCATATTGTTGTTCTATTTTAATGTTTTTGTAAAAAAAATATTCAAACCAATTCTCACTATTGACTATTCTAGCAACACTTTTTTGTGTGCGTGTTGTTGTTTCTTTGAAAAAAATGTATTTATTTTTTTAGACAAATTCTCACTATCGACTAATCTGGCAAAAACACTTTTTGTGTGGGCATATTGTTGTTTTTTTATGTTTTTGTAAAAAAATGTATAGACCATTTCTCACTATCGACTAATCTAGCAAAAACTTTTGTGTGCGCGAATTGTTGTATTTAAATTTTTTGTTAATTTTTTTTAGACCAATTCTTACTATCGCCTATCTAGAAACACGTTTTGTGTGCGAGTATTGTTGTTTTTTTATTTTAAAAAAAATTCAGACCAATTCTCACTATCAACTAATCTAGCAACACTTTTTCTTTTGTCATTTTTTTAGACCAATTCTCACTATCAACTAATCTATCAACACTTTTTGTGTCCGGTATTGTAGTTTTATTTTTGTTTTTTTTGGCAAATTCTCACTATCGACAAGTCTAGCACCACTTTTTTTTTGCGCATATTGTAGTTTTTTTCTTCTTATTATTAATTTTTTTGACCAATTCTCACTATCAACTAATCTAGCAACACTTTTTGTGTGTGCGTATTGTTTGTTTTTAAATATTTTGTAAAACACAAAAAAATAAATTTGACAAATTCTCACTATCGACTAATCTAGCAAAAAATGTTGTGTGTGCATGTTGTTTTTTTTTGGCAAATTCTCACTATCGACTAATCTAGCAACACTTTTTGTGTGTGCGTATTGTTGTTTTGTCATTTTTTGGTAAAATATTTTTTAGACCAATTCTCACTATCATCTAATCTAGCAACATTTTTTGTGTGCGCGTATTGTTGTTTTGTCATTTTTTGGTAAAATATTTTTTAGACCAATTCTCACTATCAACAAATCTAGCAACACTTTTTGTGTGCGCATATTGTTGTTTTGTCATTTTTTTGGTAAAATAGTTTTTTGACGAATTCTCACTATCTAGCAACACTTTTTTGTGTGCGTATTGTCTTTTTTTTTGTAAAAAAAAAAATGTTAGACCAATTCTCACTATCGACTAATCTAGCAACACTTTTTGTGTGTGCGTGTGTTGTTGTTTCTTTAAAAAATTAACAATTTTTAGACAAATTCTCACGATCGACTAATCTTGCAACACTTTTTGTGTGGGCGTATTGTTGTATTTTAATGTTTTTGTAAAAAAATTTTTTAGAGCAATTCTCACTATCGACATATCTAGCAACAATTTTGTGTGTGCTTGTTGTTTTTTAGGGGGTTTGTTCTATGAAAATGTTTTTTTAGACCAATTCTCACTATCAACTAATCTAGCAACACTTTTTGTGTCCGGTATTGTAGTTTTATTTTTGTTTTTTTTGACAAATTCTCACTATCGACAAGTCTAGCACCACTTTTTGTTTGCGCGTATTGTATTTTTTTTTCTTATTATTAATTTTTTTGACCAATTCTCACTATCAAATAATCTAGCAACACTTTTTGTGTGTGCGTATTGTTGTTTTTTAATGTTTTTGTAAAACAAAAACAAATAATTTGACAAATTCTCACTATCGACTAATCTAGCAACACTTTTTGTGTGCGCGTATTGTTGTTTTGTCATTTTTTGGTAAAATATTTTTTTGACCAATTCTCACTATCAACTAATCTAGCAACACTTTTTGTTCGCGCGTGTTGTTTTTTTTTTTTTTTTACAAATTGTCACTATCAAATAATCTCGCAACACTTTTTTGTGCGCGTATTGTTGTTTTTTAATGTTTTTGTAAAAAAAATGTTTAGACCAATTCTCACTATCGACTAATCTAGCAACACTTTTTTCCCCCCTTTTGTTGTTAGTTTTTTTTTTTATATTATCTACTAATCTAGCAACACTTTTTATGTACGCGTATTGTTGTTTTTTTTATTTTTAGTTAAAATATTTAGACCATTTCACTATGACTAATCTAGCAACAACACTTTTTGTGTGGGCATATTGTTGTTTTTGTTATGTTTTTGTAAAAAAAAAATTGACCATTTCTCACTTCGACTTTAGCAAACCTTTTTTGCACGAATTGTTTTTTATTTTTTGTTAATTTTTTTTAAATTCTTATATCGCCTTTAGAAACACGTTTTGTGTGCGGTATTGGTTGTTGTTTCTTTAAAAAAAAGATGTATATTTTTTTTAGACAAATTCTCACTATTGCAACACTTTTTGTTGTAGCGTATTGTTGTTTTTTAACCCTACCTGTCCTTGGGGCTATATTGACCCCAACACTTTTTCTTAATAATAAAAATGGTTTTTTGTGAATAAAATTTTGTGATTTTCTACATTATCTAGCTATACACACACAAAAAAACTGGGCTTATTCGGTTGTTTGAAGGTTGTAAAAAATTTTTTTTACACTTATGGTTTTGGGGTCAATATGACCCCACATTGAAAATGAATGGAAAATTGATTTTTTTTTTTTTTTCATCTTTTTTTTTTATTTATTTGCAAAAAAAAAATGCATAAATCAAAAAAATTTCACACAGAAAGACTGGGATAAGGGCATAAATGTGATAGAAAAGACATTCTCACACACACACAAACACAACCCAAACAAGCACACATGTAAGATGCCACGACATTTTTATAGAATTTGGCAAAGAAATTCATCAAATAGCAAAGATATAAAAGGGCAAACCTAATGCATGCACACACACACACACACACACACACACACACACACACACACACACACACACACACACCACACACACACACACACACACACACACACACACACACACACACACACACACACACACACCACACACACACACACACACAACACACACAGAACAAGACACACACGCATGCACTGCCTCTCACTCTCACTCTCTCTCTCTCTCTCTCTCTCTCACACACACACACACACACACACAGACACAGACACAGACACACAGACACATGCACGCCTCTCACTTCACTTCTCACTCTCTCTCTCTCTCTCTCTCTTCTCTCTCTCTCTCTCTCTCTTCTCTCTCTCTTCACACACAACACACACACACACACACACACACACACACACGGGTGACTGCCAAGACAGCATTTAAATAGAATTTGGTTAAAATAGTTCAGTGTTTAGTGTTTAGAATGTTTGTAAAAAATGGTATTTTTTTAGTTCACCAATCCTGTTCATTTTTGCATATTGCTGTTGGTTTTATTTAATATTATTTAATTTAATTTATTTATCTGAAGTTAATTATGATTTTTTTTACACATTAAAAATCAATAATATGAAACTACAATCTGACTCCAAGTCTTGTCCTTTAGGTGGTCTTATGTGGCATTTTTCGTCAAATTTTGCATTTTGTAAAAAAAGGCATTTCAAAATGCATCAAAAACTACAAAATTCTACTATTTGAAAGAATATTTATTTTTATGTCTTTTTTTGTTTATATTATATATAAATTCACAAAATGTTCACAAAAGTTTTAGAGCAGTTGGCCAATTAAAAAAAGCTCTCTATGCCTCTGTGTCAAAACTATTTATTTCTTATGCAATTTGAGGTTTTTTAACACAGAGCACATTCTACACAAATTCAATATCCAGAAACACTTAATTAAATTTTAGATCATAATTTAAGTGATTTTTTCATAAAAAAATAATATTTCACATGCAAGCTAAAGGTTGGTTGTTGAGGAATTTTGCAGTAAATAGGTACAAAAGTACTTCATATCTCCCAAAACACAGCATTTGTGTGAGTAAACAAAAAAAATTATATTATTTGTATTATTAAAAATGTATATCTTTTTTACAATTACTCTATATTGTTGGGGTCATATTGACCCAAAAGACCATAAGTTAAACAGGTAACAAAGACCATAAGGGTTAATTAAAAAAATACAAATAATTTTAGACCAATTCTCACTATCGACTAATCTAGCAAAAAATTTTGTGTGTGCGTGTTGTTGTTTCTTTAAAAAAAAATTTTTTTTAGACATTCTCACGATCAACTAATCTAGCAACACTTTTTGTGTGCGCGTATTTTTGTTTTTAAATTTTTTGTTAATTTTTTTTTAGACCAATTCTTACTATCGCCTATCTAGAAACACGTTTTGTGTGCGCGTGTTGTTTTTTTTTTTTTTTTTTTTTTTTTAAAAATTCAGACCAATTCTCACTATCAACTAATCTAGCAACACTTTTTGTGTGCGTTTATTGTAGTATTTTTTTTTCTTTTTGTCATTTTTTTTAGACCAATTCTCACTATCAACTAATCTAGCAACACTTTTTGTGTCCGGTATTGTAGTTTTATTTTTGTTTTTTTTTGGCAAATTCTCACTATCGACAAGTCTAGCACCACTTTTTGTTTGCGCGTATTCTAGTTTTTTTTTCTTATTATTATTTTTTTTGACCAATTCTCACTGTCAACTAATCTAGCAACACTTTTTGTTTGTGCGTATTGTTGTTTTTTAATGTTTTTGTAAAACAAAAAAAATAAATTTGACAAATTCTCACTATCGACTATAATCTAGCAAAAAATGTTGTGTGTGCATGTTGTTTTTTTGGGGCAAATTCTCACTATCGACTAATCTAGCAACACTTTTTGTGTGCGCGTATTGTTGTTTTGTCATTTTTTGGTAAAATATTTTTTAGACAAATTCTCACTATCGACTAATCTAGCAACAACACTTTTTGTGTGGGCATATTGTTGTTTTTTATGTTTTTGTAAAAAAAAAATGTTAGACCATTTCTCACTATCGACTAATCTAGCAAAACCTTTTGTGTGCGCGAATTGTTGTATTTAATTTTTTTGTTAATTTTTTTTAGACCAATTCTTACTATCGCCTATCTAGAAACACATTTTGTGTGCGCGTGTTGTTGGGTTTTTTTATAAAAAAAAAAATTCAGACCAATTCTCACTATCAACTAATCTAGCAACACTTTTTGTGTGCGCTTATTGTAGTATTTTTTTTCTTTTTGTCAATTTTTTTTTAGACCAATTCTCACTATCAACTAATCTAGCAAAACTTTTTGTGTCCGGTATTTTTGTTTTATTTTTGTTTTTTTTTGGCAAATTCTCACTATCGACAAGTCTAGCACCACTTTTTGTTTGCGCATATTGTTGTTCTATTTTAATGTTTTTGTAAAAAAAATATTCAAACCAATTCTCACTATTGACTATTCTAGCAACACTTTTTTGTGTGCGTGTTGTTGTTTCTTTGAAAAAAATGTATTTATTTTTTTAGACAAATTCTCACTATCGACTAATCTGGCAAAAACACTTTTTGTGTGGGCATATTGTTGTTTTTTTATGTTTTTGTAAAAAAATGTATAGACCATTTCTCACTATCGACTAATCTAGCAAAACCTTTTGTGTGCGCGAATTGTTGTATTTAAATTTTTTGTTAATTTTTTTTAGACCAATTCTTACTATCGCCTATCTAGAAACACGTTTTGTGTGCGAGTATTGTTGTTTTTTTTATTTTAAAAAAAAATTCAGACCAATTCTCACTATCAACTAATCTAGCAACACTTTTTTCTTTTTGTCATTTTTTTTAGACCAATTCTCACTATCAACTAATCTAGCAACACTTTTTGTGTCCGGTATTGTAGTTTTATTTTTGTTTTTTTTGGCAAATTCTCACTATCGACAAGTCTAGCACCACTTTTTTTTTGCGCATATTGTAGTTTTTTTTCTTCTTATTATTAATTTTTTTGACCAATTCTCACTATCAACTAATCTAGCAACACTTTTTGTGTGTGCGTATTGTTGTTTTTAAATATTTTTGTAAAACAAAAAAAATAAATTTGACAAATTCTCACTATCGACTAATCTAGCAAAAAATGTTGTGTGTGCATGTTGTTTTTTTTTGGCAAATTCTCACTATCGACTAATCTAGCAACACTTTTTGTGTGTGCGTATTGTTGTTTTGTCATTTTTTGGTAAAATATTTTTTAGACCAATTCTCACTATCATCTAATCTAGCAACATTTTTTGTGTGCGCGTATTGTTGTTTTGTCATTTTTTGGTAAAATATTTTTTAGACCAATTCTCACTATCAACAAATCTAGCAACACTTTTTGTGTGCGCATATTGTTGTTTTGTCATTTTTTTGGTAAATTTAGTTATTTTGACGAATTCTCACTATCTAGCAACACTTTTTTGTGTGCGTATTGTCTTTTTTTTTGTAAAAAAAAAAATGTTATGACCAATTCTCACTATCGACTAATATCTAGCAACACTTTTTGTGTGTGCTGTGTATGTTTGTTTCTTTAAAAAATTAAACAATTTTTAGACAAATTCTCACGATCAGACTAATCTTGCAACATTTATTGTGTGGCGTATTGTTGTATTTTAATGTTTTTGAAAAAAATTTTTTAGAGCAATTCTCACTATCGACATATCCTAGCAACAATTTTTGTGTGTCTTGTTGTTTTTTTAGGTGTTTGTTCTATGAAAAATGTTTTTTTAGACCAATTCTCACTATCAACTAATCTATCAACACTTTTTGTGTGCGGTATTGTAGTTTTATTTTTGTTTTTTTGACAAATTCTCACTATCGACAATCAAGCACCACTTTTGTTTGCGCTATTGTATTTTTTTCTTATTATTATTTTATTGACCAATTCTCACTATCAAATAATCTAGCAACACTTTTTGTGTGTGCATATTGTTGTTTTTTAATGTTTTTGTAAAACAAAAACAAATAACTTGACTAATTCTCACTATCGAACTAATCTAGCAACACTTATTGTGTGCGCGTATTGTTGTTTTGTCATTTTTTGTAAAATATTTTTTTTGACCAATTCTCACTATCAACTAATCTAGCAACACTTTTTGTTCGCGCGTTTGTTTTTTTTTTTTTTTTTAACAAATTGTCACTACAAATAATCACGCAACACTTTTTATGTGCGCGTATTGTTTTGTTTTTATATGTTCTTTAGTAAAAAAAATGTTTAGACCAATTCTCACTATCGACTAATCTAGCAACACTTTTTTGTCCCCCCTTATGTTGTTAGTATTTTTTTTTTAATATATTACTAATCAGCAACACTTTTATCTACGCGTATTTGTTGTTTTTTTAATTTGTAGTTAAAAAATTTAGACCAATTCTCACTATTGACTAATCTAGCAACAACACTTTTTGTGTGTGCATATTGTTGTTTTTTTATGTTTTTGTAAAAAAAAAATGTTAGACCATTTCTCACTATCGACTAATCTAGCAAAACCTTTTGTGTGCACGAATTGTTGTATTAAATTTTTTGTTAATTTTTTTTAGACCAATTCTTACTATCGCCTATCTAAAAACACGTTTTGTGTGCGCGTATTGTTTTGTTTCTTTAAAAAAAAGATGTATATTTTTTTTAGACAAATTCTCACGATCGACTTCTACAACACTTTTTGTGTGAGCGTATTTTTGTTTTTTAATTAAAAAAATACAAATAATTTTAGACCAATTCTCACTATCGACTAATCTAGCAACACTTTTTGTGTGTGCGTGTGTTGTTGTTTCTTTAAAAAATTAAAAAATTTTAGACAAATTCTCACGATCGACTAATTTTGCAACACTTTTTGTGTGGGCGTATTGTTGTATTTAAATTTTTTGTAAAAACAATTTTTAGAGCAATTCTCACTATCGACATATCTAGCAACAATTTTGTGTGTGCTTGTTGTTTTTAGGGGTTTGTTCTATGAAAATGTTTTTTTTAGACCAATTCTCACTATCAACTAATCTAGCAACACTTTTTGTGTCCGGTATTGTAGTTTTATTTTTGTTTTTTTTGGCAAATTCTCACTATCGACAAGTCTAGCACCACTTTTTGTTTGCGCGTATTGTATTTTTTTTTCTTATTATAATTTTTTTGGACCAATTCTCACTATCAAATAATCTAGCAACACTTTTTGTGTGTGCGTATTGTTGTTTTTTAATGTTTTTGTAAAACAAAAAAAATAAATTTGACAAATTCTCACTATCGACTAATCTAGCAACACTTTTTGTGTGCGCGTATTGTTGTTTTGTCATTTTTTGGTAAAATATTTTTTAGACCAATTCTCACTATCAACTAATCTAGCAACACTTTTTGTTCGCGCGTGTTGTTTTTGTTTTTTTTTTTTACAAATTGTCACTATCGAATAATCTCGCAACACTTTTTTTGTGCGCGTATTGTTGTTTTTTAATGTTTTTTGTAAAAAAAATGTTTAGACCAATTCTCACTATCGACTAATCTAGCAACACTTTTTTCCCCCCTTTTGTTGTTTTTTTTTTTTTTTTTGATATTATCTACTAATCTAGCAACACTTTTTATGTACGCGTATTGTTGTTTTTTTATTTTTAGTTAAAAATATTTAGACCAATTCTCACTATTGACTAATCTAGCAACAACACTTTTTGTGTGGGCATATTGTTGTTTTTTTATGTTTTTGTAAAAAAAAAATGTTAGACCATTTCTCACTATCGACTAATCTAGCAAAACCTTTTTTTGTGCACGAATTGTTGTATTTAAATTTTTTGTAAATTTTTTTTAGACCAATTCTTACTATCGCCTATCTAGAAACATGTTTTGTGTGCGCGTATTGTTGTTGTTTCTTAAAAAAAAAGATGTATATTTTTTTTAGACAAATTCTCACGATCGACTTCTAGCAACACTTTTTGTGTGAGCGTATTGTTGTTTTTTAATTAAAAAAATAAAAATGATTTTAGACCAATTCTCACTATCGACTAATCTAGCAAAAAAAATTGTGTGTGCGTGTTGTTGTTTCTTTAAAAAAAAAATTTTTTAGACATTCTCACGATCAACTAATCTAGCAACACTTTTTGTGTGCGCGTATTGTTGTTTTTAAATTTTTTGTTAATTTTTTTTTAGACCAATTCTTACTATCGCCTATCTAGAAACACGTTTTGTGTGCGCGTGTTGTGTTTTTTTTTAATTAAAAAAAAATTCAGACCAATTCTCACTATCAACTAATCTAGCAACACTTTTTGTGTGCGTTTATTGTAGTATTTTTTTTTCTTTTTGTCATTTTTTTTTAGACCAATTCTCACTATCAACTAATCTAGCAACACTTTTTGTGTCCGGTATTGTAGTTTTATTTTTGTTTTTTTTGGCAAATTCTCACTATCGACAAGTCTAGCACCACTTTTTGTTTGCGCGTATTCTAGTTTTTTTTTCTTATTATTAATTTTTTTGACCAATTCTCACTGTCAACTAATCTAGCAACACTTTTTGTTTGTGCGTATTGTTGTTTTTTAATGTTTTTGTAAAACAAAAAAAATAAATTTGACAAATTCTCACTATCGACTATAATCTAGCAAAAAATGTTGTGTGTGCATGTTGTTTTTTTTGGGCAAATTCTCACTATCGACTAATCTAGCAACACTTTTTGTGTGCGCGTATTGTTGTTTTGTCATTTTTTGGTAAAATATTTTTTAGACCAATTCTCACTATCAACAAATCTAGCAACACTTTTTGTGTGTGCGTATTGTTGTTTTGTCATTTTTTGGTAAAATATTTTTTTGACGAATTCTCACTATCTAGCAACACTTTTTGTGTGTGCGTATTGTCTTTTTTTTTGTAAAAAAAAAAATGTTAGACCAATTCTCACTATCGACTAATCTAGCAACACTTTTTGTGTGTGCGTGTGTTGTTGTTTCTTTAAAAAATTAACAATTTTTAGACAAATTCTCACGATCGACTAATTTTGCAACACTTTTTGTGTGGGCGTATTGTTGTATTTTAACGTTTTTGTAAAAAAAATTTTTTAGAGCAATTCTCACTATCGACATATCTAGCAACAATTTTGTGTGTGCTTGTTGTTTTTTAGGGGGTTTGTTCTATGAAAATGTTTTTTTTAGACCAATTCTCACTATCAACTAATCTAGCAACACTTTTTGTGTCCGGTATTGTAGTTTTATTTTTGTTTTTTTTGGCAAATTCTCACTATCGACAAGTCTAGCACCACTTTTTGTTTGCGCGTATTGTATTTTTTTTTCTTATTATTAATTTTTTTGACCAATTCTCACTATCAAATAATCTAGCAACACTTTTTGTGTGTGCGTATTGTTGTTTTTTTATGTTTTTGTAAAACAAAAAAAATAAATTTGACAAATTCTCACTATCGACTAATCTAGCAACACTTTTTGTGTGCGCGTATTGTTGTTTTGTCATTTTTTGGTAAAATATTTTTTAGACCAATTCTCACTATCAACTAATCTAGCAACACTTTTTGTTCGCGCGTGTTGTTTTTTTTTTTTTTTTACAAATTGTCACTATCGAATAATCTCGCAACACTTTTTTTGTGCGCGTATTGTTGTTTTTTAATGTTTTTTGTAAAAAAAATGTTTAGACCAATTCTCACTATCGACTAATCTAGCAACACTTTTTTCCCCCCTTTTGTTGTTTGTTTTGTTTTTTTTGATATTATCTACTAATCTAGCAACACTTTTTATGTACGCGTATTGTTGTTTTTTATTTTTAGTTAAAAATATTTAGACCAATTCTCACTATTGACTAATCTAGCAACAACACTTTTTGTGTGGGCATATTGTTGTTTTTTTATGTTTTTGTAAAAAAAAAATGTTAGACCATTTCTCACTATCGACTAATCTAGCAAAACCTTTTTTGTGCACGAATTGTTGTATTTAAATTTTTTGTAAATTTTTTTTAGACCAATTCTTACTATCGCCTATCTAGAAACATGTTTTGTGTGCGCGTATTGTTGTTGTTTCTTTAAAAAAAAGATGTATATTTTTTTTAGACAAATTCTCACGATCGACTTCTAGCAACACTTTTTGTGTGAGCGTATTGTTGTTTTTTAATTAAAAAAATAAAAATGATTTTAGACCAATTCTCACTATCGACTAATCTAGCAAAAAAAATTGTGTGTGCGTGTTGTTGTTTCTTTAAAAAAAATTTTTTTTTAGACATTCTCACGATCAACTAATGTAGCAACACTTTTTGTGTGCGCGTATTGTTGTTTTTAAATTTTTTGTTAATTTTTTTTTAGACCAATTCTTACTATCGCCTATCTAGAAACACGTTTTGTGTGCGCGTGTTGTGTTTTTTTTTTATTTAAAAAAAATTCAGACCAATTCTCACTATCAACTAATCTAGCAACACTTTTTGTGTGCGTTTATTGTAGTATTTTTTTTCTTTTTGTCATTTTTTTTTAGACCAATTCTCACTATCAACTAATCTAGCAACACTTTTTGTGTCCGGTATTGTAGTTTTTTTTTTGTTTTTTTTGGCAAATTCTCACTATCGACAAGTCTAGCACCACTTTTTGTTTGCGCGTATTCTAGTTTTTTTTTCTTATTATTAATTTTTTTGACCAATTCTCACTGTCAACTAATCTAGCAACACTTTTTGTTTGTGCGTATTGTTGTTTTTTAATGTTTTTGTAAAACAAAAAAAAATAAATTTGACAAATTCTCACTATCGACTATAATCTAGCAAAAAATGTTGTGTGTGCATGTTGTTTTTTTTAGGCAAATTCTCACTATCGACTAATCTAGCAACACTTTTTGTGTGCGCGTATTGTTGTTTTGTCATTTTTTGGTAAAATATTTTTTAGACCAATTCTCACTATCAACAAATCTAGCAACACTTTTTGTGTGCGCGTATTGTTGTTTTGTTTGTCATTTTTGGTAAAATATTTTTTTGACGAATTCTCACTATCTAGCAACACTTTTTGTGTGTGCGTATTGTCTTTTTTTTGTAAAAAAAAAAATGTTAGACCAATTCTCACTATCGACTAATCTAGCAACACTTTTTGTGTGGGCGTATTGTTGTATTTTAACGTTTTTGTAAAAAAAATTTTTTAGAGCAATTCTCACTATCGACATATCTAGCAAAACAATTTTGTGTGTGCTTGTTGTTTTTTTGGGGGTTTGTTCTATGAAAAATGTTTTTTTTAGACCAATTCTCACTATCAACTAATCTAGCAACACTTTTTGTGTCGGTATTGTAGTTTTTTTGTTTTTTTTTTTTTTTTGGCAAATTCTCACTATCGACAAGTCTAGCACCACTTTTTGTTTGCGCGTATTGTATTTTTTTTTCTTATTATTAATTTTTTTGACCAATTCTCACTATCAAATAATCTAGCAACACTTTTTGTGTGTGCGTATTGTTGGTTTTTAATGTTTTTGTAAAACAAAAAAAATAAATTTGACAAATTCTCACTATCGACTAATCTAGCAACACTTTTTGTGTGCGCGTATTGTTGTTTTGTCATTTTTTGGTAAAATATTTTTTAGACCAATTCTCACTATCAACTAATCTAGCAACACTTTTTGTTCGCGCGTGTTGTTTTTTTTTTTTTTACAAATTGTCACTATCGAATAATCTCGCAACACTTTTTTTGTGCGCGTATTGTTGTTTTTTAATGTTTTTGTAAAAAAAATTTTTAGACCAATTCTCACTATCGACTAATCTAGCAACACTTTTTTCCCCCCTTTTGTTTTTTTTTTTTTTTTTTTTTTATATTATCTACTAATCTAGCAACACTTTTTATGTACGCGTATTGTTGTTTTTTATTTTTAGTTAAAAATATTTAGACCAATTCTCACTATTGACTAATCTAGCAACAACACTTTTTGTGTGGGCATATTGTTTTTTTGTTTTTTTATGTTTTTGTAAAAAAAAAAATGTTAGACCATTTCTCACTATCGACTAATCTAGCAAAACCTTTTGTGTGCACGAATTGTTGTATTTAAATTTTTTGTTAATTTTTTTTAGACCAATTCTTACTATCGCCTATCTAGAAACACGTTTTGTGTGCGCGTATTGTTGTTGTTTCTTTAAAAAAAAGATGTATATTTTTTTTAGACAAATTCTCACGATCGAATTCTAGCAACACTTTTTGTGTGAGCGTATTGTTGTTTTTTAATTAAAAAAATAAAAATAATTTTAGACCAATTCTCACTATCGACTAATCTAGCAAAAAAAATTGTGTGTGCGTGTTGTTGTTTCTTTAAAAAAAAAAATTTTTAGACATTCTCACGATCAACTAATCTAGCAACACTTTTTGTGTGCGCGTATTGTTGTTTTTAAATTTTTTGTTAATTTTTTTTTAGACCAATTCTTACTATCGCCTATCTAGAAACACGTTTTGTGTGCGCGTGTTGTGTTTTTTTTTATTTACAAAAAAATTCAGACCAATTCTCACTATCAACTAATCTAGCAACACTTTTTGTGTGCGTTTATTGTAGTATTTTTTTTTCTTTTTGTCATTTTTTTTAGACCAATTCTCACTATCAACTAATCTAGCAACACTTTTTGTGTCCGGTATTGTAGTTTTATTTTTGTTTTTTTTGGCAAATTCTCACTATCGACAAGTCTAGCACCACTTTTTGTTTGCGCGTATTCTAGTTTTTTTTTCTTATTATTAATTTTTTTGACCAATTCTCACTGTCAACTAATCTAGCAACACTTTTTGTTTGTGCGTATTGTTGTTTTTTAATGTTTTTGTAAAACAAAAAAAATAAATTTGACAAATTCTCACTATCGACTATAATCTAGCAAAAAATGTTGTGTGTGCATGTTGTTTTTTTTTTTTTGGGCAAATTCTCACTATCGACTAATCTAGCAACACTTTTGTGTGCGCTTTTTGTGTAAAATATTTTTTGACCAATTCTCACTATCAACTAATCGCGTGTTGTTGTTGTTTTTTTTGTGCAAATTGTCACTATCGAATAATCTCGCAACACCTTTTTTTTGTGCGCGTATTGTTGTTTTTTAATGTTTTTGTAAAAAAAATGTTTAGACCAATTCTCACTATCGACTAATCTAGCAACACTTTTTTTTTCCCTTTTGTTGTTTGTTTTGTTTTTTTGACATTATCTACTAATCTAGCAACACTTTTTATGTACGCGTATTGTTGTTTTTTTATTTTTAGTTAAAAATATTTAGACCAATTCTCACTATCGACTAATCTAGCAACACTTTTTGTGTGCGCGTATTGTTGTTTTGTCATTTTTTGGTAAAATATTTTTTTGACGAATTCTCATTATCTAGCAACACTTTTTGTGTGTGCGTATTGTTGGTTTTTAGTGTTTTTGTAAAAAAAAGTTTTTAGACAAATTCTTACTATCGATCAATCTAGCAACTTTTTTTGTGTGGGCTTATTGTTGTTTTTTAATGTTTTTGTAAAAAAAAAATGTAGACAAATTCTCACTATCGACTATATGTAGCAACACTTTTTGTCTTTGCGTGTTGTTGTTTCTTTAAAAAAAATTTTTTTTTAGAAATTTCTCACGATCAACTAATCTAGCAACACTTTTTGTGTGCGCGTATTGTTGTTTTAAATTTTTTGTAAAAAAATTTTTAGACCAATTCTTACTATCGCCTATCTAGAAACACGTTTTGTGTGCGCGTGTTGTGTTTTTTTTTATTTAAAAAAAATTCAGACCAATTCTCACTATCAACTAATCTAGCAACACTTTTTGTGTGCGTTTATTGTAGTATTTTTTTTTCTTTTTCTCATTTTTTTTTAGACCAATTCTCACTATCAACTAATCTAGCAACACTTTTTGTGTCCGGTATTGTAGTTTTATTGTTGTTTTTTTTGGCAAATTCTCACTATCGACAAGTCTAGCACCACTTTTTGTTTGCGCGTATTGTATTTTTTTTTTTTTCTTATTAATTTTTTTGACCAATTCTCACTGTCAACTAATCTAGCAACACTTTTTGTTTGTGCGTATTGTTGTTTTTTAATGTTTTTGTAAAACTAAAAAAATAAATTTGACAAATTTCACTATCGACTATAATCTAGCAAAAATGTTGTGTGTGCATTGTTGTTTTTTTGGGCAAATTCTCACTATCGACTAATCTAGCAACACTTTTTGTGTGCGCGTATTGTTGTTTTGTCATTTTTTGGTAAAATATTTTTTAGACCAATTCTCACTATCAACAAATCTAGCAACACTTTTTGTGTGCGCGTATTGTTGTTTTGTCATTTTTTGGTAAAATATTTTTTTGACGAATTCTCACTATCTAGCAACACTTTTTGTGTGTGCGTATTGTCATTTTTTTTTGTAAAAAAAAAAATGTTAGACCAATTTCACTATCGACTAATCTAGCAACACTTTTTTGTGTGCGTGTGTTGTTGTTTCTTTAAAAAATTAACAATTTTAGACAAATTCTCACGATCGACTAATCTTGCAACACTTTTTGTGTGGGCGTATTGTTGTATTTTAACGTTTTGTAAAAAAAAAATTTTTTCGAGAGCAATTCTCACTATCGACATATTAGCAACAATTTTGTGTGTGCTTGTTGTTTTTTAGGGGGTTTGTTCTATGAAAATGTTTTTTTAGACCAATTCTCACTTCAACTAATCTAGCAACACTTTTTGTGTCCGGTATTGTAGTTTTATTTTTGTTTTTTTTGGCAAATTCTCACTATCGACAAGTCTAGCACCACTTTTTGTTTGCGCGTATTGTATTTTTTTTTCTTATTATTAATTTTTTTGACCAATTCTCACTATCAAATATCTAGCAACACTTTTTGTGTGTGCGTATTGTTGTTTTTTAATGTTTTGTAAAACAAAAAAAATAAATTTTTGAGTGTTTTTTTGGCAAATTCTCACTATCGACTAATCTAGCAACACTTTTTGTGTGCGCGTATTGTTGTTTTGTCATTTTTTGGTAAAATATTTTTTAGACCAATTCTCACTATCAACTAATCTAGCAACACTTTTTGTGTGCGCGTGTTGTTGTTGTTTTTTTTTTACAAATTGTCACTATCGAATAATCTCGCAACACTTTTTTTGTGCGCGTATTGTTGTTTTTTAATGTTTTTGTAAAAAAAATGTTTAGACCAATTCTCCCTATCGACTAATCTAGCAACACTTTTTTCCCCCTTTTTTTTTTTTTTTTTTTTTTATATTATCTACTAATCTAGCAACACTTTTTATGTACGCGTATTGTTGTTTTTTTATTTTTAGTTAAAAATATTTAGACCAATTCTCACTATTGACTAATCTAGCAACAACACTTTTTGTGTGGGCATATTGTTGTTTTTTTATGTTTTTGTAAAAAAAAATGTTAGACCATTTCTCACTATCGACTAATCTAGCAAAACCTTTTGTGTGCACGAATTGTTGTATTTAAATTTTTTGTTAAATTTTTTTAGACCAATTCTTACTATCGCCTATCTAGAAACACGTTTTGTGTGCGCGTATTGTTGTTGTTTCTTTAAAAAAAAAGATGTATATTTTTTTTAGACAAATTCTCACGATCGACTTCTAGCAACACTTTTTGTGTGAGCGTATTGTTGTTTTTTAATTAAAAAAATACAAATAATTTTAGACCAATTCTCACTATCGACTAATCTAGCAAAAAAATTGTGTGTGCGTGTTGTTGTTTCTTTAAAAAAAAAAAAAAAATTGACATTCTCACGATCAACTAATCTAGCAACACTTTTTGTGTGCGCGTATTGTTGTTTTTAAATTTTTTTAAATTTTTTTTAGACAATTTTTTTTCAACTTAGAAACACTTTTTGTGTCCGGTATTGTAGTTTTATTTGGCAATTCTTACTATCGACTATCTAGCAACACGTTTTGTTGCGCGTGTTTCTGTTTTTTTTTTATTTAAAAAAAATTTTTTTCAGACCAATTCTCACTATCAACTAATCTAGCAACACTTTTTGTGTGCGTTTATTGTTGTTTTTTATGTTTTTTGTAAAACAAAAAAAAATATTGACAAATTTCACTTCGACTTAATTAGCAAAAATTTGTCATTGTTTTTTAGACCAATTCTCACTATCAACTAATCTAGCAACACTTTTTGTGTCCGTATTGTAGTTTTGTCATTTTTTGTAAAATTTTTTTTAGCAATTCTCACTATCGACTAATAAGTCTAGCACCACTTTTTGTTTGCGCGTATTCTAGTTTTTTTTTCTTATTATTAATTTTTTTGACCAATTCTCACTGTCAACTAATCTAGCAAAACTTTTTGTTTGTGCGTATTGTTGTTTTTTAATGTTTTTGTAAAAAAAATGTTTAGTCCAATTCTCACTATCGAATAATCTAGCAACACTTTTTTTCCCCTTTTGTTGTTTTTTTTTTTTTTTTTTACATTATCTACTAATCTAGCAACACTTTTTATGTACGCGTATTGTTGTTTTTTTATTTTTAGTTAAAAATATTTAGACCAATTCTCACTATCGACTAATCTAGCAACACTTTTTGTGTGCGCGTATTGTTGTTTTGTCATTTTTTGGTAAAATATTTTTTTGACGAATTCTCACTATCTAGCAACACTTTTTGTGTGTGCGTATTGTTGTTTTTTAGTGTTTTTGTAAAAAAGAGTTTTTAGACCAATTCTTACTATCGATCAATCTAGCAACTTTTTTTGTGTGGGCTTATTGTTGTTTTTTAATGTTTTTGTAAAAAAAAAATTTAAAAAAAAAAATTTATTTTGCGTGTTGATGTTTCTTTAAAAAAATTTTTTTTTAAATTCTCACTATCGACTTTTTGTGTGCGCGTATTGTTGTTTTTATATGACCAATTCTTACTAGCTAGAAACACTTTTTGTTTTTTTTATTTAAAAAAAATTCTTTGATCAACTAATCGTGTTGTTGTATTTTTTTTTTCTTTTGTCATTTTTTTTAAAAACTATATATACTTTTTGTGTATATTTTTGTTTTTTTTTTTTAGACAAATTCTCACTTATTATTAATTTTTTTATCCACTAATCTAGCAACACTTTTTGTGTGTGCGCATTGTTGTTTTTTAATGTTTTTGTAAAAAAAAAAAAATTTGACAAATTCTCACTATCGACTATAATCTAGCAAAAAATGTGTGTGCATGTTGTTTTTTTGGGGCAAATTCTCACTATCGACTAATCTAGCAACACTTTTTGTGTGCGCGTATTGTTTTTTAGTCATTTTTTGGTAAAATATTTTTTAGACCAATTCTCACTATCAACTAATCTAGCAACACTTTTTGTTCGCGCGTGTTGTTGTTGGTTTTTTTGTGCAAATTGTCACTATCGAATAATCTCGCAACACCTTTTTTTGTGCGCGTATTGTTGTTTTTTAATGTTTTTGTAAAAAAAATGTTTAGTCCAATTCTCACTATCGACTAATCTAGCAACACTTTTTTTCCCCTTTTGTTGTTTGTTTTGTTTTTTTTTGACATTATCTACTAATCTAGCAACACTTTTTATGTACGCGTATTGTTGTTTTTTTATTTTTAGTTAAAAATATTTAGACCAATTCTCACTATCGACTAATCTAGCAACACTTTTTGTGTGCGCGTATTGTTGTTTTGTCATTTTTTGGTAAAATATTTTTTTGACGAATTCTCACTATCTAGCAACACTTTTTGTGTGTGCGTATTGTTGTTTTTTAGTGTTTTTGTAAAAAAGAGTTTTTAGACCAATTCTTACTATCGATCAATCTAGCAACTTTTTTTGTGTGGGCTTATTGTTGTTTTTTAATGTTTTTGTAAAAAAAAAAATTTAGACAAATTCTCACTATCGACTATATGTAGCAACACTTTTTGTCTTTGCGTGTTGTTGTTTCTTTTAAAAAAAAATATATATATTTTTTTTTTAGACAAATTCTCACTATCCACTAATCTAGCAACACTTTTTGTGTGTGCGCATTGTTGTTTTTTAATGTTTTTGTAAAAAAAAATGTTTAGACCAATTCTCACTATCGACTAATCCAGCAACACTTTTTGTGTGCATGTATTGTCTTTTTTTTTGTAAAAAAAAAAAATTAGACCAATTCTCACTATCGACTAATCTAGCAACACTTTTTGTGCGTGCGTGTGTTGTTGTTTCTTTAAAAAAATAACAATTTTTAGACAAATTCTCACGATCGACTAATCTAGCAACACTTTTTGTGTGTGCGTGTGTTGTTGTTTCTTTAAAAAATTTAAAATTTTTAGACAAATTCTCACGATCGACTAATCTAGCAACACTTTTTGTGTGGGCGTGTTTACATTTTTTTTTGTATTATTTTTTTTTTAGACAAACTCTCGCTATCGACTAATCTAGCAAAAAAAATTTGTGTGTGCGTATTGTAGTTTTTTTATGTTTTTGTAAAAAAAATGTTTTAGACCAATTCTCACTATCGACTAATCTAGCAACACTTTGTGTGTGTGTGTGTGTGTGTGTGTGTAATAGTGTTATTTTTTATTATTTTTTTTAACCAGTTCTCACTATCGACTAATCTAGCAACACTTTTTGTGTGTATATATATTTTTTTTTTTTGATAAATTCTCACGATCGACTAATCCAGCAGCAACACTTTTTGTATGTGCGTGTTGTTGTTGTATTGTTGTTTTTTATAAAAAAAATGTTTTAGACCAATTCTCAATTTCTACTAATCTAGCAACACTTTTTGTGTGTTGGTTGGAAAATGTTGGTTGTTTTTTATGTAAAAAAATAAATAAAAATAGACTAATTCTTACTATCGACTAATCTAGCAACACTTTATGTGTGAGCGTATTGTTGTTGTTTCTTTAAAAAAAAGATGTATATTTTTTTTAGACAAATTCTCACGATCGACTTCTAGCAACACTTTTTGTGTGAGCGTGTAATAGTGTTATATTATTTTTTTTTTTTACCAGTTCTCACTATCGACTAATCTAGCAACACTTTTTGTTTGCGCGTGTTGTTTTTTTAAAGGAAAAAATATCTATATTTGTTTTGACAAATTCTTACTATCGACTAATCTAGCAACACTTTTTGTGTGTGCGTGTGTTGTTGTTTCTTTAAAAAATTAACAATTTTTAGACAAATTCTCACGATCGACTAATCTAGCAACACTTTTTGTGTGTGCGTGTGTTGTTGTTTCTTTAAAAAATTTACAATTTTTAGACAAATTCTCACGATCGACTAATCTAGCAACACTTTTTGTGTGGGCGTGTTTAAAATTTTTTTTGTATTTTTTTTATTTTTTTAGACAAACTCTCACTATCGACTAATCTAGCAACATTTTTTGTGTGTGCGTATTGTAGTTTTTTTATGTTTTTGTAAAAAAAAATGTTTTAGACCAATTCTCACTATCGACTAATCTAGCAACACTTTGTGTGTGTGTGTGTGTGTGTGTGTGTGTGTGTGTGTGTGTGTAATAGTGTTATTTTTTATTATTTTTTTTAACCAGTTCTCACTATCGACTAATCTAGCAACACTTTTTGTGTGTATATATATATTTTTTTTGATAAATTCTCACGATCGACTAATCCAGCAGCAACACTTTTTGTATGTGCGTGCTGTTGTTGTATTGTTGTTTTTTATAAAAAAAATTTTTAGACCAATTCTCAATTTCGACTAATCTAGCAACACTTTTTGTATGTGCGTGCTGTTGTTGTATTGTTGTTTTTTATAAAAAAAAAATTTTAGACCAATTCTCAATTTCGACTAATCTAGCAACACTTTTTGTGTGTTGGTTGGAAAATGTTGGTTGTTTTTTATGTAAAAAATAAAAATAAAAAATAGACTAATTCTTACTATCGACTAATCTAGCAACACTTTATGTGTGAGCGTATTGTTGTTGTTTCTTTAAAAAAAAGACGTATATTTTTTTTAGACAAATTCTCACGATCGACTTCTAGCAACACTTTTTGTGTGAGCGTATTGTTGTTTTTTAATAAAAAAAATACAAATAATTTTAGACCAATTCTCACTATCGACTAATCTAGCAACATTTTTTGTGTGTGCGTGTTGTTGTTTCTTGTAAATTTAATATTTTTTTAGACATTCTCACGATCAACTAATCTAGCAACACTTTTTGTGTGCGCGTATTGTTGTTTTTAAATTTTTTGTAATTTTTTTTTAGACCAATTCTTACTATCGCCTATCTAGAAACACGTTTTGTGTGCGCATGTTGTTGTTTTTTTTATAAAAAAAAAAATTCAGACCAATTCTCACTATCAACTAATCTAGCAACACTTTTTGTGTGCGTTTATTGTAGTATTTTTTTTCTTCTTGTCATTTTTTTAGACCAATTCTCACTATCAACTAATCTAGCATCACTTTTTGTGTCCGGTATTGTAGTTTTTTTTTTGCCAAATTCTCACTATCGACAAGTCTAGCACCACTTTTTGTTTGCGCGTATTGTAATTTTGTTTCTGATTATTAATTTTTTTGACCAATTCTCACTATCAACTAATCTAGCAACACTTTTTGTGTGTGCGTATTGTTGTTTTTTAATGTTTTTGTAAAAAAAAAATAATAATTGACAAATTCTCACCATCGACTAATCTAGCAAAAAATGTTGTGTGTGCATGTTGTTTTTTTGGCAAATTCTAACTATCGACTAATCTAGCAACACTTTTTGTGTGCGCGTATTGTTGTTTTGTCATTTTTTGGTAAAATATTTTTTAGACCAATTCTCACTATCGACTAATCCAGCAACACTTTTTGTTTGTGCATGTTGGGTTTTTTTGGGAAAATTTCACTATCGACTAATCTAGCAACACTTTTTGTGTGCGCGTATTGTTGTTATGTCATTTTTTGGTGAAATATATTTTAGACCAATTCTCACTATCAACTAATCTAGCAACACTTTATGTGTGAGCGTATTGTTGTTGTTTCTTTAAAAAAAAGACGTATATTTTTTTTAGACAAATTCTCACGATCGACTTCTAGCAACACTTTTTGTGTGAGCGTATTGTTGTTTTTTAATAAAAAAAATACAAATAATTTTAGACCAATTCTCACTATCGACTAATCTAGCAACATTTTTTGTGTGTGCGTGTTGTTGTTTCTTGTAAATTTAATATTTTTTTAGACATTCTCACGATCAACTAATCTAGCAACACTTTTTGTGTGCGCGTATTGTTGTTTTTAAAATTTTTTTAATTTTTTTTTAGACCAATTCTTACTATTGCCTATCTAGAAACACGTTTTGTGTGCGCATGTTGTTGTTTTTTTTATTTAAAAAAAAATTCAGACCAATTCTCACTATCAACTAATCTAGCAACACTTTTTGTGTGCGTTTATTGTAGTATTTTTTTTCTTTTTGTCATTTTTTTTAGACCAATTCTCACTATCAACTAATCTAGCAACACTTTTTGTGTCCGGTATTGTAGGTGTTTTTTTTATTTTTTTTGGCAAATTCTCACTATCGACAAGTCTAGCACCACTTTTTGTTTGCGCGTATTGTAATTTTGTTTCTGATTATTATTTTTTTTGACCAATTCTCACTATCAACTAATCTAGCAACACTTTTTGTGTGTGCGTATTGTTGTTTTTTAATGTTTTTGTAAAAAAAAAATAATAATTGACAAATTCTCACCATCGACTAATCTAGCAAAATATGTTGTGTGTGCATGTTGTTTTTTTGGCAAATTCTAACTATCGACTAATCTAGCAACACTTTTTGTGTGCGCGTATTGTTGTTTTGTCATTTTTTGGTAAAATATTTTTTAGACCAATTCTCACTATCGACTAATCCAGCAACACTTTTTGTTTGTGCATGTTGGGTTTTTTTGGGAAAATTTCACTATCGACTAATCTAGCAACACTTTTTGTGTGCGCGTATTGTTGTTATGTCATTTTTTGGTGAAATATATTTTAGACCAATTCTCACTATCAACTAATCTAGCAACACTTTTTGTTCGCGCGTGTTGTTGTTTTTTTTTTTTTTTTTACAAATTGTCACTATCGAATAATCTCGCAACACTTTTTTTTGTGTGCGTATTGTTGTTTTTTAATGTTTTTGTAAAAAAAATGTTTAGACCAATTCTCACTATCGACTAATCTAGCAACACTTTTTTTCCCCCTTTTGTTGTTTGTTTTGTTTTTTTTGACATTATCTACTAATCTAGCAACACTTTTTATGTACGCGTATTGTTGTTTTTTTATGTTTTTGTAAAAAAAAATGTTTAGACAAATTCTCACTATCGACTAATCTAGCAACAACACTTTTTGTGTGGGCATATTGTTGTTTTTTTATGTTTTTGTAAAACAATTTTTTTAGACCATTTCTTACTATCGACTAATCTAGCAAAACCTTTTGTGTGCGCGAATTGTTGTATTTCAATTTTTTGTTATTTTTTTTTAGACCAATTCTTACTATCGCCTATCTAGAAACACGTTTTGTGTGCGAATGTTGTTGGTTTTTTTTATTTAAAAAAAATTCAGACCAATTCTCACTATCAACTAATCTAGCAACACTTTTTGTGTGTGTTTATTGTAGTATTTTTTTTTTTCTTTTTGTCATTTTTTTTTGACCAATTCTCACTATCAACTAATCTAGCAACACTTTTTGTGTCCGGTATTGTAGTTTTATTTTTGTTTTTTTTTGGCAAATTCTCACTATCGACAAGTCTAGCACCACTTTTTGTTTGCGCGTATTGTATTTTTTTTTTCTTATTATTAATTTTTTTGACCAATTCTCACTATCAACTAATCTAGCAACACTTTTTGTGTGTGCGTATTGTTGTTTTTTGACAAATTCTCACTATCGACTAATCTAGCAACACTTTTTGTGTGCGCGTATTGTTGTTTTGTCATTTTTTGGTAAAATATTTTTTAGACCAATTCTCACTATCAACTAATCTAGCAACACTTTTTGTTCGCGCGTGTTGTTGTTTTTTTATTACAAATTGTCACTATCGAATAATCTCGCAACACTTTTTTTTGTGCGCGTATTGTTGTTTTTTAATGTTTTTGTAAAAAAAATGTTTAGACCAATTCTCACTATAGACTAATCTAGCAACAGTTTTCCCCCCCTTTTGTTGTTTGTTTTGTTTTTTTGACATTATCTACTAATCTAGCAACACTTTTTATGTACGCGTATTGTTGTTTTTTATTTTTAGTTAAAAATATTTAGACCAATTCTCACTATCGACTAATCTAGCAACACTTTTTGTGTGCGCGTATTGTTGTTTTGTCATTTTTTGGTAAAATATTTTTTTGACGAATTCTCACTATCTAGCAACACTTTTTGTGTGTGTGTATTGTTGGTTTTTAGTGTTTTTGTAAAAAAGAGTTTTTAGACAAATTCTTACTATCGATCAATCTAGCAACTTTTTTGTGTGGGCTTGTTGTTGTTTTTTAATGTTTTTGTAAAAAAAACAAATATTTTGACAAATTCTCACTATCGACTATGTGTAGCAACACTTTTTGTCTGTGCGTGTTGTTGTTTCTTTTAAAAAAAATATATTTTTTTTTTAGACAAATTCTCACTATCCACTAATCTAGCAACACTTTTTGTGTGTGCGCATTGTTATTTTTTAATGTTTTTGTAAAAACAAATGTTTAGACCAATTCTCACTATCGACTAATCCAGCAACACTTTTTGTTTGTGCGTGTAATAGTGTTATTTTTTTATTTTTTAACCAGTTCTCACTATCGACTAATCTAGCAACACTTTTTGTTTGCGCGTGTTGTTTTTTTAAAGGAAAAAATATCTATATTTGTTTTGACAAATTCTTACTATCGACTAATCTAACAACACTTTTTGTGTGCACGTATTGTCTTTTTTTTGTAAAAAAATAAAATGTTAGACCAATTCTCACTATCGACTAATCTAGCAACAATTTTTGTGTGTGCGTGTGTTGTTGTTTCTTAAAAAAATGTACAATTTTTAGACAAATTCTCACGATCGACTAATCTTGCAACACTTTTTGTGTGGGCGTATTGTTGTATTTTAACGTTTTAGTAAAAAAAATTTTTAGAGCAATTCTCACTATCGACATATCTAGCAACAATTTTGTGTGTGCTTGTTGTTTTTTAGGGGGTTTGTTCTATGAAAATGTTTTTTTTTAGACCAATTCTCACTATCGACTAATCTAGCAACATTTTTTGTGTATGCGTATTGTTGTTTTTACATTTTTTGTAAAAAATATTTTAAGACCAATTCTCACTATCAACTAATCTTGCAACACTTTTTGTGTGTGCTTGTTGTTGTTTCTTTAAAAAACAACATTTTTTTAGACAAATTCTCACTATCGACTAATCTAGCAACACTTTTTGTGTGGGCGTGTTGTTGTTTTTTAGTGTTTTTGTAAAAAAGAGTTTTTAGACCAATTCTTACTATCGATCAATCTAGCAACTTTTTTGTGTGGGCTTATTGTTGTTTTTTAATGTTTTTGTAAAAAAAAAATATTTAGACAAATTCTCACTATCGACTATGTGTAGCAACACTTTTTATCTGTGCGTGTTGTTGTTTCTTTTTAAAAAAAAATATATATATTTTTTTAGACAAATTCTCACTATCCACTAATCTAGCAACACTTTTTGTGTGTGCGCATTGTTGTTTTTTAATGTTTTTGTAAAAACAAATGTTTAGACCAATTCTCACTATCGACTAATCCAGCAACACTTTTTGTTTGTGCGTGTAATAGTGTTATTTTTTATTTTTTAAGCAGTTCTCACTATCGACTAATCTAGCAACACTTTTTGTTTGCGCGTGTTGTTTTTTTAAAGGAAAAAATATCTATATTTGTTTTGACAAATTCTTACTATCGACTAATCTAACAACACTTTTTGTGTGCACGTATTGTCTTTTTTTTGTAAAAAAAAAATGTTAGACCAATTCTCACTATCGACTAATCTAGCAACAATTTTTGTGTGTGCGTGTGTTGTTGTTTCTTAAAAAAAGTAAAACATTTTAGACAAATTCTCACGATCGACTAATCTTGCAACTCTTTTTGTGTGGGCGTATTGTTGTATTTTAACGTTTTTGTCAAAAAAAATTTTAGAGCAATTCTCACTTTCGACATATCTAGCAACAATTTTGTGTGTGCTTGTTGTTTTTTAGGGGGTTTGTTCTATGAAAATGTTTTTTTTAGACCAATTCTCACTATCGACTAATCTAGCAACATTTTTTGTGTACGCGTATTGTTGTTTTTACATTTTTTGTAAAAAATATTTTAAGACCAATTCTCACTATCAACTAATCTTGCAACACTTTTTGTGTGTGCTTGATGTTGTTTCTTTAAAAAACAACAAGATTTTTTTAGACAAATTCTCACTATCGACTAATCTAGCAACACTTTTTGTGTGGGCGTGTTTAATTAAATTATTATTATTATTATTTTTTTTTTGACAAACTCTCACTATCGACTAATCTAGCAACATTTTTTTGTGTGTGAGTATTGTAGTTTTTTTTATGTTTTTGTAAAAAAAATGTTTTAGACCAATTCTCACTATCGACTAATCTAGCAACACTTTGTGTGTGTGTGTGTGTCTGTAATAGTGTTATTTTTTATTATTTTTTTTAACCAGTTCTCACTATCGACTAATCTAGCAACACTTTTTGTGTGTTGGTTGGAAAATGTTGGTTGTTTTTTATGTTTTTATAAAAAAAAAAAAATAGACAAATTCTTACTATCGACTAATCTAGCAACACTTTATGTGTGAGCGTATTGTTGTTGTTTCTTTAAAAAAAAGATGTATATTTTTTTTAGACAAATTCTCATGATCGACTTCTAGCAACACTTTTTGTGTGAGCGTATTGTTGTTTTTTAATAAAAAAAATACTAATAATTTTAGACCAATTCTCACTATCGACTAATCTAGCAACATTTTTTGTGTGTGCGTGTTGTTGTTTCTTTTAATTTTTTTTTTTAGACATTCTCACGATCAACTAATCTAGCAACACTTTTTGTGTGCGCGTATTGTTGTTTTTAAATTTTTCGTAAAAAATTTTTTTAGACCAATTCTTACTATCGCCTATCTAGAAACACATTTTGTGTGCGTTTATTGTAGTATTTATTTTCTTTATGTCATTTTTTTAGACCAATTCTCACTATCAACTAATCTAGCAACACTTTTTGTGTCCGGTAATGTAGTTTTATTTTAGTTTTTTTTTGGCAAATTCTCACTATCGACAAGTCTAGCACCACTTTTTGTTTGCGCGTATTGTAATTTTTTTTCTTATTATTAATTTATTTGACAAATTCTCACGATCGACTAATCTAGCAACACTTGTTGTGTGTGCGCGTATTGGTGTTTTTTAATTTTCTTGTAAAAACATTTTTTTTAGACCAATTCTCACTATCGACTAATCTAGCAAAAAAAAATGTGTGCGCGTATTGTTTTTTTTTTAAATGTTTTTGTGATTATTTTTTTTAGACAAATTCTCACTATCGACTAATCTAGCAACAACACTTTTTGTGTGGGCATATTGTTGTTTTATTTTAATGTTTTTGTAAAAAAAATATTCATACCAATTCTCACTATTGACTATTCTAGCAACACTTTTTTGTGTGCGTGTTGTTGTTTCTTTGAAAAAAATGTATTTATTTTTTTAGACAAATTCTCACTATCGACTAATCTAGCAACAACACTTTTTGTGTGGGCATATTGTTGTTTTTTTATGTTTTTGTTAATTTTTTTTAGACCAATTCTTACTATCGCCTATCTAGAAACACGTTTTGTGTGCGAATGTTGTTGGGTTTTTTTATTTAAAAAAAATTCAGACCAATTCTCACTATCAACTAATCTAGCAACACTTTTTGTGTGTGTTTATTGTAGTTATTTTTTTTCTTTTTGTCATTTTTTTTAGACCAATTCTCACTATCAACTAATCTAGCAACACTTTTTGTGTCCGGTATTGTAGTTTTATTTTGTTTATTTTTTTTTTGGCAAATTCTCACTATCGACAAGTCTAGCACCACTTTTTGTTTGCGCGTATTGTATTTTTTTTCTTATTATTAATTTTTTTGACCAATTCTCACTATCAACTAATCTAGCAACACTTTTTGTGTGTGCGTATTGTTGTTTTTTTTTAATGTTTTTGTAAAACAAAAAAAATTAATTTGACAAATTCTCACTATCGACTAATCTAGCAACACTTTTGTGTGTGCGCGTATTGTTGTTTTGTCATTTTTTGGTAAAATATTTTTTAGACCAATTCTCACTATCAACTAATCTAGCAACACTTTTTGTTCGCGCGTGTTGTTGTTTTTTTTATTACAAATTGTCACTATCGAATAATCTCGCAACACTTTTTTTTGTGCGCGTATTGTTGTTTTTTAATGTTTTTGTAAAAAAAATGTTTAGACCAATTCTCACTATAGACTAATCTAGCAACAGTTTTCCCCCCCCTTTTGTTGTTTGTTTAGTTTTTTTGACATTATCTACTAATCTAGCAACACTTTTTATGTACGCGTATTGTTGTTTTTTTATTTTTAGTTAAAAATATTTAGACCAATTCTCACTATCGACTAATCTAGCAACACTTTTTGTGTGCGCGTATTGTTGTTTTGTCATTTTTTGGTAAAATATTTTTTTGACGAATTCTCACTATCTAGCAACACTTTTTGTGTGTGCGTATTGTTGTTGTTTAGTGTTTTTGTAAAAAAGAGTTTTTAGACCAATTCTTACTATCGATCAATCTAGCAACTTTTTTGTGTGGGCTTATTGTTGTTTTTTAATGTTTTTGTAAAAAAAAAAATATTTAGACAAATTCTCACTATCGACTATGTGTAGCAACACTTTTTATCTGTGCGTGTTGTTGTTTCTTTTTAAAAAAAAAAAATATATTTTTTTTTTTAGACAAATTCTCACTATCCACTAATCTAGCAACACTTTTTGTGTGTGCGCATTGTTGTTTTTTAATGTTTTTGTAAAAACAAATGTTTAGACCAATTCTCACTATCGACTAATCCAGCAACACTTTTTGTTTGTGCGTGTAATAGTGTTATTTTTTTATTTTTTAAGCAGTTCTCACTATCGACTAATCTAGTAACACTTTTTGTTTGCGCGTGTTGTTTTTTTAAAGGAAAAAATATCTATATTTGTTTTGACAAATTCTTACTATCGACTAATCTAACAACACTTTCTGTGTGCACGTATTGTCTTTTTTTTGTAAAAAAAAAATGTTAGACCAATTCTCACTATCGACTAATCTAGCAACAATTTTTGTGTGTGCGTGTGTTGTTGTTTCTTAAAAAAATTAACAATTTTTAGACAAATTCTCACGATCGACTAATCTTGCAACACTTTTTGTGTGGGCGTATTGTTGTATTTTAACGTTTTTGTCAAAACAATTTTTAGAGCAATTCTCACTATCGACATATCTAGCAACAATTTTGTGTGTGCTTGTTGTTTTTTAGGGGGTTTGATCTATGAAAATGTTTTTTTTAGACCAATTCTCACTATCGACTAATCTAGCAACATTTTTTGTGTACGCGTATTGTTGTTTTTACATTTTTTGTAAAAAATATTTTAAGACCAATTCTCACTATCAACTAATCTTGCAACACTTTTTGTGTGTGCTTGTTGTTGTTTCTTTAAAAAACAACAAGATTTTTTTAGACAAATTCTCACTATCGACTAATCTAGCAACACTTTTTGTGTGGGCGTGTTTAATTAAAATTTTTTTATTATTTATTTTTTTTTTTTTTGACAAACTCTCACTATCGACAAATCTAGCAACATTTTTTTGTGTGTGAGTATTGTAGTTTTTTTATGTTTTTGTAAAAAAAATGTTTTAGACCAATTCTCACTATCGACTAATCTAGCAACACTTTGTGTGTGTGTGTGTGTGTGTCTGTAATAGTGTTATTTTTTATTATTTTTTTTAACCAGTTCTCACTATCGACTAATCTAGCAACACTTTTTGTGTGTTGGTTGGAAAATGTTGGTTGTTTTTTATGTTTTTATAAAAAAAAAAAATAGACTAATTCTTACTATCGACTAATCTAGCAACACTTTATGTGTGAGCGTATTGTTGTTGTTTCTTTAAAAAAAATATGTATATTTTTTTTAGACAAATTCTCATGATCGACTTCTAGCAACACTTTTTGTGTGAGCGTATTGTTGTTTTTTAATAAAAAAAATACAAATAATTTTAGACCAATTCTCACTATCGACTAATCTAGCAACATTTTTTGTGTGTGCGTGTTGTTGTTTCTTTTATTTTTTTTTTAGACATTCTCACGATCAACTAATCTAGCAACACTTTTTGTGTGCACGTATTGTTGTTTTTAAATTTTTCGTAAATTTTTTTTTTAGACCAATTCTTACTATCGCCTATCTAGAAACACATTTTGTGTGCGTTTATTGTAGTATTTATTTTCTTTATGTCATTTTTTTAGACCAATTCTCACTATCAACTAATCTAGCAACACTTTTTGTGTCCGGTAATGTAGTTTTATTTTAGTTTTTTTTTGGCAAATTCTCACTATCGACAAGTCTAGCACCACTTTTTGTTTGCGCGTATTGTAATTTTTTTTCTTATTATTAATTTATTTGACAAATTCTCACGATCGACTAATCTAGCAACACTTGTTGTGTGTGCGCGTATTGTTGTTTTTTAATTTTCTTGTAAAAAAAAATTTTTTAGACCAATTCTCACTATCGACTAATCTAGCAAAAAAAAAATGTGTGCGCGTATTGTTTTTTTTAAAAATGTTTTTGTGATTATTTTTTTTAGACAAATTCTCACTATCGACTAATCTAGCAACAACACTTTTTGTGTGGGCATATTGTTGTTTTATTTTAATGTTTTTGTAAAAAAAATATTCATACCAATTCTCACTATTGACTATTCTAGCAACAACACTTTTTGTGTGGGCATATTGTTGTTTTTTTATGTTTTTGTAAAAAAAAATGTTTAGACCATTTCTTACTATCGACTAATCTAGCAAAACCTTTTGTGTGCGCGAATTGTTGTATTTCAATTTTTTGTTAATTTTTTTTAGACCAATTCTTACTATCGCCTATCTAGAAACACGTTTTGTGTGCGAATGTTGTTGGGTTTTTTTATTTAAAAAAAATTCAGACCAATTCTCACTATCAACTAATCTAGCAACACTTTTTGTGTGTGTTTATTGTAGTATTTTTTTTTCTTTTTGTCTTTTTTTTTAGACCAATTCTCACTATCAACTAATCTAGCAACACTTTTTGTGTCCGGTATTGTAGTTTTATTTTTGTTTTTTTTTGGCAAATTCTCACTATCGACAAGTCTAGCACCACTTTTTGTTTGCGCGTATTGTATTTTTTTTTCTTATTATTAATTTTTTTGACCAATTCTCACTATCAACTAATCTAGCAACACTTTTTGTGTGTGCGTATTGTTGTTTTTTAATGTTTTTGTAAAACAAAAAAAATTAATTTGACAAATTCTCACTATCGACTAATCTAGCAACACTTTTTGTGTGCGCGTATTGTTGTTTTGTCATTTTTTGGTAAAATATTTTTTAGACCAATTCTCACTATCAACTAATCTAGCAACACTTTTTGTTTGCGCGTGTTGTTGTTTTTTTATTACAAATTGTCAATATCGAATAATCTCGCAACACTTTTTTTTGTGCGCGTATTGTTGTTTTTTAATGTTTTTGTAAAAAAAAATGTTTAGACCAATTCTCACTATAGACTAATCTAGCAACAGTTTTCCCCCCCTTTTGTTGTTTGTTTTGTTTTTTTGACATTATCTACTAATCTAGCAACACTTTTTATGTACGCGTATTGTTGTTTTTTTTATTTTTAGTTAAAAATATTTAGACCAATTCTCACTATCGACTAATCTAGCAACACTTTTTGTGTGCGCGTATTGTTGTTTTGTCATTTTTTGGTAAAATATTTTTTTGACGAATTCTCACTATCTAGCAACACTTTTTGTGTGTGCGTATTGTTGTTTTTTAGTGTTTTTGTAAAAAAGAGTTTTTAGACCAATTCTTACTATCGATCAATCTAGCAACTTTTTTGTGTGGGCTTATTGTTGTTTTTTAATGTTTTTGTAAAAAAAAAAATATTTAGACAAATTCTCACTATCGACTATGTGTAGCAACACTTTTTATCTGTGCGTGTTGTTGTTTCTTTTAAAAAAAATATATATATATTTTTTTAGACAAATTCTCACTATCCACTAATCTAGCAACACTTTTTGTGTGTGCGCATTGTTGTTTTTTAATGTTTTTGTAAAAACAAATGTTTAGACCAATTCTCACTATCGACTAATCCAGCAACACTTTTTGTTTGTGCGTGTAATAGTGTTATTTTTTTATTTTTTTAAGCAGTTCTCACTATCGACTAATCTAGCAACACTTTTTGTTTGCGCGTGTTGTTTTTTTAAAGGAAAAAATATCTATATTTGTTTTGACAAATTCTTACTATCGACTAATCTAACAACACTTTCTGTGTGCACGTATTGTCTTTTTTTTGTAAAAAAAAAATGTTAGACCAATTCTCACTATCGACTAATCTAGCAACAATTTTTGTGTGTGCGTGTGTTGTTGTTTCTTAAAAAAATTAACAATTTTTAGACAAATTCTCACGATCGACTAATCTTGCAACACTTTTTGTGTGGGCGTATTGTTGTATTTTAACGTTTTTGTCAAAAAAATGTTTAGAGCAATTCTCACTATCGACATATCTAGCAACAATTTTGTGTGTGCTTGTTGTTTTTTAGGGGGTTTGATCTATGAAAATGTTTTTTTTAGACCAATTCTCACTATCGACTAAACTAGCAACATTTTTTGTGTACGCGTATTGTTGTTTTTACATTTTTTGTAAAAAATATTTTAAGACCAATTCTCACTATCAACTAATCTTGCAACACTTTTTTTGTGTGCTTGTTGTTGTTTCTTTAAAAAACAACAAGATTTTTTTAGACAAATTCTCACTATCGACTAATCTAGCAACACTTTTTGTGTGGGCGTGTTTAATTAATTTTTTTTTTTTTTTTTTTGACAAACTCTCACTATCGACTAATCTAGCAAAAATTTTTTGTGTGTGAGTATTGTAGTTTTTTTATGTTTTTGTAAAAAAAATGTTTTAGACCAATTCTCACTATCGACTAATCTAGCAACACTTTGTGTGTGTGTGTGTGTGTGTGTCTGTAATAGTGTTATTTTTTATTATTTTTTTTAACCAGTTCTCACTATCGACTAATCTAGCAACACTTTTTGTGTGTTGGTTGGAAAATGTTGGTTGTTTTTTATGTTTTTATAAAAAAAAAAATAGACTAATTCTTACTATCGACTAATCTAGCAACACTTTATGTGTGAGCGTATTGTTGTTGTTTCTTTAAAAAAAAGATGTATATTTTTTTTAGACAAATTCTCATGATCGACTTCTAGCAACACTTTTTGTGTGAGCGTATTGTTGTTTTTTAATAAAAAAATACAAATAATTTTAGACCAATTCTCACTATCGACTAATCTAGCAACATTTTTTGTGTGTGCGTGTTGTTGTTTCTTTTAAAAAAAATTTTTAGACATTCTCACGATCAACTAATCTAGCAACACTTTTTGTGTGCGCGTATTGTTGTTTTTAAATTTTTCGTAAAATTTTTTTTTAGACCAATTCTTACTATCGCCTATCTAGAAACACATTTTGTGTGCGTTTATTGTAGTATTTATTTTCTTTATGTCATTTTTTTAGACCAATTCTCACTATCAACTAATCTAGCAACACTTTTTGTGTCCGGTATTGTAGTTTTATTTTAGTTTTTTTTTGGCAAATTCTCACTATCGACAAGTCTAGCACCACTTTTTGTTTGCGCGTATTGTATTTTTTTTTCTTATTATTAATTTTTTTGACAAATTCTCACGATCGACTAATCTAGCAACACTTGTTGTGTGTGCGCGTATTGTTGTTTTTTAATTTTCTTGTAAAAAAAATTTTTTTAAGACCAATTCTCACTATCGACTAATCTAGCAAAAAAAATTGTGTGCGCGTATTGTTTTTTTTAAATGTTTTTGTGATTAATTTTTTTAGACAAATTCTCACTATCGACTAATCTAGCAACAACACTTTTTGTGTGGGAATATTGTTGTTTTATTTTAATGTTTTTGTAAAAAAAATATTCATACCAATTCTCACTATTGACTATTCTAGCAACACTTTTTTGTGTGCGTGTTGTTGTTTCTTTGAAAAAAAATTATTTATTTTTTTAGACAAATTCTCACTATCGACTAATCTAGCAACAACACTTTTTGTGTGGGCATATTGTTGTTTTTTTATGTTTTTGTAAAAAAAAATGTTTAGACCATTTCTTACTATCGACTAATCTAGCAAAACCTTTTGTGTGCGCGAATTGTTGTATTTCAATTTTTTGTTAATTTTTTTTAGACCAATTCTTACTATCGCCTATCTAGAAACACGTTTTGTGTGCGAGTGTTGTTGGTTTTTTTTATTTTTAAAAAATTCAGACCAATTCTCACTATCAACTAATCTAGCAACACTTTTTGTGTGCGTTTATTGTCGTATTTTTTTTTCTTTTTGTCATTTTTTTTAGACCAATTCTCACTATCAACTAATCTAGCAACACTTTTTGTGTCCGGTATTGTAGTTTTATTTTTGTTTTTTTTGGCAAATTCTCACTATCGACAAGTCTAGCACCACTTTGTGTTTGCGCGTATTGTATATATTTTTTCTTATTATTAATTTTTTTGACCAATTCTCACTATCAACTAATCTAGCAACACTTTTTGTTCGCGCGTGTTGTTGTTTTTTTTTTTTTTTTTTTTACAAATTGTCACTATCGAATAATCTCGCAACACTTTTTTTGTGCGCGTATTGTTGTTTTTTAATGTTTTTGTAAAACAAATGTTTAGACCAATTCTCACTATAGACTAATCTAGCTACAGTTTTTCCCCCCTTTTGTTGTTTGTTTTGTTTTTGTTGACATTATCTACTAATCTAGCAACACTTTTTATGTACGCGTATTGTTGTTTTTTTATTTTTAGTTAAAAATATTTAGACCAATTCTCACTATCGACTAATCTAGCAACACTTTTTGTGTGCGCGTATTGTTGTTTTGTCATTTTTTGGTAAAATATTTTTTTGACGAATTCTCACTATCTAGCAACACTTTTTGTGTGTGCGTATTGTTGTTTTTTAGTGTTTTTGTAAAAAAGAGTTTTTAGACCAATTCTTACTATCGATCATTCTAGCAACTTTTTTGTGTGGGCTTATTGTTGTTTTTTAATGTTTTTGTAAAAAAAAATATTTAGACAAATTCTCACTATCGACTATGTGTAGCAACACTTTTTGTCTGTGCGTGTTGTTGTTGCTTTTTTTAAAAAATATATATTTTTTTTTAGACAAATTCTCACTATCAACTAATCTAGCAACACTTTTTGTGTGCGTTTATTGTAGTATTTATTTTCTTTATGTCATTTTTTTTTAGACCAATTCTCACTATCAACTAATCTAGCAACACTTTTTGTGTCCGGTATTGTAGTTTTATTTTAGTTTTTTTTTTGCAAATTCTCACTATCGACAAGTCTAGCACCACTTTTTGTTTGCGCGTATTGTAATCTTTTTTTCTTATTATTAATTTATTTGACAAATTCTCACGATCGACTAATCTAGCAACACTTTTTGTGTGTGCGCGTATTGTTGTTTTTTTATTTTCTTGTAAAAACATTTTTTTTAGACCAATTCTCACTATCGACTAATCTAGCAAAAAAAATTGTGTGCGCGTATTGTTTTTTTTAAATGTTTTTGTGATTATTTTTTTTTGACCAATTCTCTCTATCGACTTATCTAGCAGCACTTTTTGTATGTGCGTGTTGTTGTTTTTTGTTGTAGGTTTTTTATCTATTTTTTTAGACAAATTCTCACTATTGACTAATCTAGCAACAACACTTTTTGTGTGGGCATATTGTTGTTTTATTTTAATGTTTTTGTAAAAAAAATATTCATACACATTCTCACTATTGACTATTCTAGCAACACTTTTTTGTGTGCGTGTTGTTGTTTCTTTGAAAAAAATGTATTTATTTTTTTAGACAAATTCTCACTATCGACTAATCTAGCAACAACACTTTTTGTGTGGGCATATTGTTGTTTTTTTATGTTTTTGTAAAAAAAATGTTTAGACCATTTCTTACTATCGACTAATCTAGCAAAACCTTTTGTGTGCGCGAATTGTTGTATTTCAATTTTTTGTTAATTTTTTTTAGACCAATTCTTACTATCGCCTATCTAGAAACACGTTTTGTGTGCGAGTGTTGTTGTTTTTTTTTTATTAAAAAAAAATTCAGACCAATTCTCACTATCAACTAATCTAGCAACACTTTTTGTGTGCGTTTATTGTAGTATTTTTTTTTCTTTTTGTCATTTTTTTTAGACCAATTCTCACTATCAACTAATCTAGCAACACTTTTTGTGTCCGGTATTGTAGTTTTATTTTTGTTTTTATTTGGCAAATTCTCACTATCGACAAGTCTAGCACCACTTTTTGTTTGCGCGTATTGTATATTTTTTTCTTATTATTAATTGTTTTGACCAATTCTCACTATCAACTAATCTAGCAACACTTTTTGTGTGTGCGTATTGTTGTTTTTTAATGTTTTTGTAAAACAAAAAAAAAAAATTTGACAAATTCTCACTATCGACTAATCTAGCAACACTTTTTGTGTGTGCGTATTGTTGTTTTGTCATTTTTTGGTAAAATATTTTTTAGACCAATTCTCACATTCAACTAATCTAGCAACACTTTTTGTTCGCGCGTGTTGTTTTTTTTTTTTTTTTTTTATTGTCACTATCGAATAATCTCGCAACACTTTTTTTTGTGCGCGTATTGTTGTTTTTTAATGTTTTTGTAAAAAAAATGTTTAGACCAATTCTCACTATCGACTAATCTAGCAACAGTTTTTTCCCCCCTTTTGTTGTTTGTTTAGTTTTTTTTGACATTATCTACTAATCTAGCAACACTTTTTATGTACGCGTATTGTTGTTTTTTTATTTTTAGTTAAAAATATTTAGACCAATTCTCACTATCGACTAATCTAGCAACACTTTTTGTGTGCGCGTATTATTGTTTTGTCATTTTTTGGTAAAATATTTAGACAAATTCTCACTATCGACTATGTGTAGCAACACTTTTTGTCTGTGCGTGTTGTTGTTTCTTTAAAAAAATAAATATATATATTTTTTTAGACAAATTCTCACTATCCACTAATCTAGCAACACTTTTTGTGTGTGCGCATTGTTGTTTTTTTAATGTTTTTGTAAAAACAAATGTTTAGACCAATTCTCACTATCGACTAATCCAGCAACACTTTTTGTTTGTGCGTGTAATAGTGTTATTTTTTTTATTTTTTTAACCAGTTCTCACTATCGACTAATCTAGCAACACTTTTTGTTTGCGCGTGTTGTTTTTTTAAAGGAAAAAATATCTATATTTGTTTTGACAAATTCTTACTATCGACTAATCTAACAACACTTTTTGTGTGCACGTATTGTCTTTTTTTGTAAAAAAAAAAATGTTAGACCAATTCTCACTATCGACTAATCTAGCAACAATTTGTGTGTGTGCGTGTGTTGTTGTTTCTTTAAAAAATTAAAAAATTTTAGACAAATTCTCACGATCGACTAATTTTGCAACACTTTTTGTGTGGGCGTATTGTTGTATTTTAACGTTTTTGTAAAAAATATTTTTTAGAGCAATTCTCACTATCGACATATCTAGCAACAATTTTGTGTGTGCTTGTTGTTTTTTAGGGGGTTTGTTCTATGAAAATGTTTTTTTTAGACCAATTCTCACTATCGACTAATCTAGCAACATTTTTTGTGTGTGCTTGTTGTTGTTTCTTTAAAAAACAACATTTTTTTAGACCAATTCTCACTATCAACTAATCTAGCAACACTTTTTGTGTGTGATTGTTGTTGTTTCTTTAAAAAACAACATTTTTTTAGAGAAATTCTCACTATCGACTAATCTAGCAACACTTTTTGTGTGGGCGTGTTTAATTTTTTTTTTTTTTTTTTTTTTTTTTTAGACAAACTCTCACTATCGACTAATCTAGCAACATTTTTTTGTGTGTGCGTATTGTAGTTTGTTTATGTTTTTGTAAAAAAAGTTTTTTAGACCAATTCTCACTATCGACTAATCTAGCAACACTTTGTGTGTGTGTGTGTGTGTAATAGTGTTATTTTTTATTATTTTTTTTAACCAGTTCTCACTATCGACTAATCTAGCAACACTTTTTGTGTGTTGGTTGGAAAATGTTGGTTGTTTTTTATGTTTTTATAAAAAAAAAAATAGACTAATTCTTACTATCGACTAATCTAGCAACACTTTATGTGTGAGCGTATTGTTGTTGTTTCTTTAAAAAAAAGATGTATATTTTTTTTAGACAAATTCTCATGATCGACTTCTAGCAACATTTTTTGTGTGAGCGTATTGTTGTTTTTTAATTAAAAAAATACAAATAATTTTAGACCAATTCTCACTATCGACTAATCTAGCAACATTTTTTGTGTGTGCGTGTTGTTGTTTCTTAAATATTTTTGTTTTTAGACATTCTCACGATCAACTAATCTAGCAACACTTTTTGTGTGAGCGTATTGTTGTTTTTTAATTAAAAAAATACAAATAATTTTAGACCAATTCTCACTATCGACTAATCTAGCAACATTTTTTGTGTGTGCGTGTTGTTGTTTCTTTAATTTTAATTTTTTAGACATTCTCACGATCAACTAATCTAGCAACACTTTTTGTGTGCGCATATTGTTGTTTTTAAATTTTCCGTAAAAATTTTTTTTAGACCAATTCTTCCTATCGCCTATCTAGAAACACGTTTTGTGTGCGCGTGTTGTTGGTTTTTTTTATTTAAAAAAAATTCACACCAATTCTCACTATCAACTAATCTAGCAACAGTTTTTGTGTGCGTTTATTGTAGTATTTATTTTCTTTATGTCATTTTTTTTAGACCAATTCTCACTATCAACTAATCTAGCAACACTTTTTGTGTCCGGTATTGTAGTTTTATTTTAGTTTTTTTTTGGCAAATTCTCACTATCGACAAGTCTAGCACCACTTTTTGTTTGCGCGTATTGTAATTTTTTTTCTTATTATTAATTTATTTGACCAATTCTCACTATCAACTAATCTAGCAACACTTTTTGTGTGTGTGTATTGTTGTTTTTTAATGTTTTTGTAAAAAAAAATTAAATTGACAAATTCTCACTATCGACTAATCTAGCAAAAAATGTTGTGTGTGCATGTTGTTTTTTTTGGCAAATTCTAACTATCGACTAATCTAGCAACACTTTTTGTGTGCGCGTATTGTTGTTTTGTCATTTTTTGGTAAAATATTTTTTAGACCAATTCTCACTATCGACTAATCCAGCAACACTTTTTGTTTGTGCATGTTGTTGTTTTTTGGAAAATTTCACTATCGACTAATCTAGCAACACTTTTTGTGTGCGCGTATTGTTGTTATGTCATTTTTTGGTAAAATATATTTTAGACCAATTCTCACTATCAACTAATCTAGCAACACTTTTTGTTCGCGCGTGTTGTTGTTGTTGTTGTTGTTTTACAAATTGTCAGTATCGAATAATCTCGCAACACTTTATTTTGTGCGCGTATTGTTGTTTTTTAATGTTTTTGTAAAAAAAATGTTTAGACCAATTCTCACTATCGACTAATCTAGCAACACTTTTTTCCCCCTTTTGTTGTTTGTTTTGTTTTTTTTGACATTATCTACTAATCTAGCAACACTTTTTATGTACGCGTATTGTTGTTTTTTTATTTTTAGTTAAAAATATTTAGACCAATTCTCACTATCGACTAATCTAGCAACAGTTTTTTCCCCCCTTTTGTTGTTTGTTTTGTTTTTTTGGACATTATCTACTAATCTAGCAACACTTTTTATGTACGCGTATTGTTGTTTTTTTATTTTTAGTTAAAAATATTTAGACCAATTCTCACTATCGACTAATCTAGCAACACTTTTTGTGTGCGCATATTGTTGTTTTGTCATTTTTTGGTAAAATATTTAGACAAATTCTCACTATCGACTATGTGTAGCAACACTTTTTGTCTGTGCGTGTTGTTGTTTCTTTAAAAAAATAAAAATATATATTTTTTTAGACAAATTCTCACTATCCACTAATCTAGCAACACTTTTTGTGTGTGCGCATTGTTGTTTTTTTTATGTTTTTGTAAAAACAAATGTTTAGACCAATTCTCACTATCGACTAATCCAGCAACACTTTTTGTTTGTGCGTGTAATAGTGTTATTTTTTTATTTTTTTACCAGTTCTCACTATCGACTAATCTAGCAACACTTTTTGTTTGCGCGTGTTGTTTTTTTAAAGGAAAAAATATCTATATTTGTTTTGACAAATTCTTACTATCGACTAATCTAACAACACTTTTTGTGTGCACGTATTGTCTTTTTTTTGTAAAAAAAAAAATGTTAGACCAATTCTCACTATCGACTAATCTAGCAACAATTTGTGTGTGTGCGTGTGTTGTTGTTTCTTTAAAAAATTAAAAAATTTTAGACAAATTCTCACGATCGACTAATTTTGCAACACTTTTTGTGTGGGCGTATTGTTGTATTTTAACGTTTTTGTAAAAAAAAATTTTGAGCAATTCTCACTATCGACATATCTAGCAACAATTTTGTGTGTGCTTGTTGTTTTTTAGGGGGTTTGTTCTATGAAAATGTTTTTTTTAGACAAATTCTCACTATCGACTAATCTAGCAACACTTTTTGTGTGGGCGTGTTAAATTATTATTATTATTATTTTTTTTTTTGACAAACTCTCACTATCGACTAATCTAGTAACATTTTTTTGTGTGTGCGTATTGTAGTTTGTTTATGTTTTTGTAAAAAAAAGTTTTTTAGACCAATTCTCACTATCGACTAATCTAGCAACACTTTGTGTGTGTGTGTGTGTGTAATAGTGTTATTTTTTATTATTTTTTTTAACCAGTTCTCACTATCGACTAATCTAGCAACACTTTTTGTGTGTTGGTTGGAAAATGTTGGTTGTTTTTTATGTTTTTATAAAAAAAAAATAGACTAATTCTTACTATCGACTAATCTAGCAACACTTTATGTGTGAGCGTATTGTTGTTGTTTCTTTAAAAAAAAGATGTATATTTTTTTTAGACAAATTCTCATGATCGACTTCTAGCAACATGTTTTGTGTGAGCGTATTGTTGTTTTTTAATTAAAAAAATACAAATAATTTTAGACCAATTCTCACTATCGACTAATCTAGCCACATTTTTTGTGTGTGCGTGTTGTTGTTTCTTAAATATTTTTGTTTTTAGACATTCTCACGATCAACTAATCTAGCAACACTTTTTGTGTGAGCGTATTGTTGTTTTTTAATTAAAAAAATACAAATAATTTTAGACCAATTCTCACTATCGACTAATCTAGCAACATTTTTTGTGTGTGCGTGTTGTTGTTTCTTTAATTTTTTTTTTTAGACATTCTCACGATCAACTAATCTAGCAACACTTTTTGTGTGCGCGTATTGTTGTTTTTAAATTTTTCATAAAAATTTTTTTTAGACCAATTCTTCCTATCGCCTATCTAGAAACACGTTTTGTGTGCGCGTGTTGTTGTTTTTTTTTATTTTAAAAAAAATTCACACCAATTCTCACTATCAACTAATCTAGCAACAGTTTTTGTGTGCGGTTATTGTAGTATTTATTTTCTTTATGTCATTTTTTTTAGACCAATTCTCACTATCAACTAATCTAGCAACACTTTTTGTGTCCGGTATTGTAGTTTTATTTTAGTTTTTTTTTGGCAAATTCTCACTATCGACAAGTCTAGCACCACTTTTTGTTTGCGCGTATTGTAATTTTTTTTCTTATTATTAATTTATTTGACCAATTCTCACTATCAACTAATCTAGCAACACTTTTTGTGTGTGTGTATTGTTGTTTTTTAATGTTTTTGTAAAAAAAATTAAATTGACAAATTCTCACTATCGACTAATCTAGCAAAAAATGTTGTGTGTGCATGTTGTTTTTTTTGGCAAATTCTAACTATCGACTAATCTAGCAACACTTTTTGTGTGCGCGTATTGTTGTTTTGTCATTTTTTGGTAAAATATTTTTAGACCAATTCTCACTATCGACTAATCCAGCAACACTTTTTGTTTGTGCATGTTGTTGTTTTTTGGAAAATTTCACTATCGACTAATCTAGCAACACTTTTTGTGTGCGCGTATTGTTGTTATGTCATTTTTTGGTAAAATATATTTTAGACCAATTCTCACTATCAACTAATTAGCAACACTTTTTGTTCGCGCGTGTTTGTTGTTGTTGTTGTTGTTTTACAAATTGTCACTATCGAATAATCTCGCAACACTTTATTTTGTGCGCGTATTGTTGTTTTTAATGTTTTTGTAAAAAAATGTTTAGACCAATTCTCACTATCGACTAATCTAGCAACACTTTTTTCCCCCTTTTGTTGTTTGTTTTGTTTTTTTTGACATTATCTACTAATCTAGCAACACTTTTTATGTACGCGTATTGTTGTTTTTTTATTTTTAGTTAAAAATATTTAGACCAATTCTCACTATCGACTAATCTAGCAACAGTTTTTTCCCCCCTTTTGTTGTTTGTTTAGTTTTTTTGGACATTATCTACTAATCTAGCAACACTTTTTATGTACGCGTATTGTTGTTTTTTTATTTTTAGTTAAAAATATTTAGACCAATTCTCACTATCGACTAATCTAGCAACACTTTTTGTGTGCGCATATTGTTGTTTTGTCATTTTTTGGTAAAATATTTAGACAAATTCTCACTATCGACTATGTGTAGCAACACTTTTTGTCTGTGCGTGTTGTTGTTTCTTTAAAAAAATAAATATATATATTTTTTAGACAAATTCTCACTATCCACTAATCTAGCAACACTTTTTGTGTGTGCGCATTGTTGTTTTTTTTTATGATTTTTGTAAAAACAAATGTTTAGACCAATTCTCACTATCGACTAATCCAGCAACACTGATTGTGTTTGTGCGTGTAATAGTGTTATTTTTTTTATTTTTTTACCAGTTCTCACTATCGACTAATCTAGCAACACTTTTTGTTTGCGCGTGTTGTTTTTTTAAAGGAAAAAATATCTATATTTGTTTTGACAAATTCTTACTATCGACTAATCTAACAACACTTTTTGTGTGCACGTATTGTCTTTTTTTGTAAAAAAAAAAATGTTAGACCAATTCTCACTATCGATTAATCTAGCAACAATTTGTGTGTGTGCGTGTGTTGTTGTTTCTTTAAAAAATTAAAACATTTTAGACAAATTCTCACGATCGACTAATTTTGCAACACTTTTTGTGTGGGCGTATTGTTGTATTTTAACGTTTTTGTAAAAAAAATTTTTAGAGCAATTCTCACTATCGACATATCTAGCAACAATTTTGTGTGTGCTTGTTGTTTTTTAGGGGGTTTGTTCTATGAAAATGTTTTTTTTAGACCAATTCTCACTATCGACTAATCTAGCAACATTTTTTGTGTACGCGTATTGTTGTTTTTACATTTTTTGTAAAAAATATTTTAAGACCAATTCTCACTATCAACTAATCTAGCAACACTTTTTGTGTGTGCTTGTTGTTGTTTCTTTAAAAAACAACATTTTTTTAGACAAATTCTCACTATCGACTAATCTAGCAACACTTTTTGTGTGGGCGTGTTAAATTTTTTTTTTTTTTTTTTTTTTTTTTTTTTGACAAACTCTCACTATCGACTAATCTAGTAACATTTTTTTGTGTGTGCGTATTGTAGTTTGTTTATGTTTTTGTAAAAAAAAGTTTTTTAGACCAATTCTCACTATCGACTAATCTAGCAACACTTTGTGTGTGTGTGTGTGTGTAATAGTGTTATTTTTTATTATTTTTTTAACCAGTTTCTCACTATCGACTAATCTAGCAACACTTTTGTGTGTTGGTTGGAAAATGTTGGTTGTTTTTTATGTTTTTATAAAAAAAAAAATACTAATTCTTACTATCGACTAAATTAGCAACACTTTATGTGTGAGCGTTTGTTGTTGTTTCTTTAAAAAAAAGATGTATATTTTTTTTAGACAATTCTCATGATCGACTTCTAGCAACATTTTTTGTGTGAGCGTATTGTTGTTTTTTAATTAAAAAAAATACAAATAATTTTAGACCAATTCTCACTATCGACTAATCTAGCAACAATTTTTGTGTGTGCGTGTTGTTGTTTCTTATATATTTTTGTTTTTAGACATTCTCACGATCAACTAATCTAGCAACACTTTTTGTGTGCGCAGTATTGTTGTTTTTTAATTAAAAAAATACAAATATTTTAGACCAATTCTCACTATCGACTAATCTAGCAAACATTTTTTGTGTGTGCGTGTTGTTGTTTCTTTAATTTTTTTTTAGACATTCTCACGATCAACTAATCTAGCAACTCTTTTTGTGTGCGCGTATTGTTGTTTTTAAATGTTTCGTAAAATTATTTTTTTAGACCAATTTCTTCCTATCGCCTATCTAGAAACACGTTTTGTGTGCGCGTGTTGTTGGTTTTTTTTATTTTAAAAAAATTCACACCAATTCTCACTATCAACTAATCTAGCAACAGTTTTTGTGTGCGGTTATTGTAGTATTTATTTTTCTTTATGTCATTTTTTTTTAGACCAATTCTCACTATCAACTAATCTAGCAACACTTTTTGTGTCCGGTATTGTAGTTTTATTTTAGTTTTTTTTTGGCAAAATTCTCACTATCGACAAGTCTAGCACCACTTTTTGTTTGCGCGTATTGTAATTTTTTTTCTTATTATTAATTTATTTGACCAATTCTCACTATCAACTAATCTAGCAACACTTTTTGTGTGTGTGTATTGTTGTTTTTTTAATGTTTTTGTAAAAAAATTAAATTGACAATTCTCACTATCGACTAATCTAGCAAAAATATGTTGTGTGTGCATGTTGTTTTTTTTGGCAAATTCTAACTATCGACTAATCTAGCAACATTTTTTGTGTGCGCGTATTGTTGTTTTGTCATTTTTTGGTAAAATTTTTTTTTAGACCAATTCTACTATCGACTAATCCAGCAACACTTTTTGTTTGTGCATGTTGTTGTTTTTTGGAAAATTTCACTATCGACTAATCTAGCAACACTTTTTGTGTGCGCGTATTGTTGTTATGTCATTTTTTGGTAAAATATATTTTAGACCAAATTCTCACTATCAACTAATCTAGCAACACTTTTTGTTCGCGCGTTGTTGTTGTTGTGTTGTTGTTTTACAAATTGTCACTATCGAATAATCTCGCAACACTTTATTTTGTGCGCGTATT